>DWPT01006469.1:0-11429 GCA_018251895.1 Agathymus mariae mariae
GCGTATCACAGACGTACTGGAAGAACTCCTTTAGATACGGAGGAGACACTGCACTATTCAGAATAGTATAAAGTACGCAGAGAATTCTGGAGCTGCGCCTTTGACGAATAGGTAGCCAATTCAATTGGCGACGATATTGAGAGATGTGGTCATATTTAGTGTTATGAGATGGCAACAAAAAGATTATTTTTAACAAAAAGAACAAAAGTTAGTGTTGTACAGCAACACAACTACATAGACTACCGCTGTCCTGTAACGCTACCTACTCGTAGAGCGCAAGCCGCATTCTGTACCTTATTGAGTATCACATCGTCCAACTGTCGTAGTGCATGGATGGTGGATTAGTCGCTGCTCCTCTGTGTATTGTTGTTAACACAACATGGATTGGACACGGTGAATCTATTTAGTTGAATAATTACAATATTATCTGGAACGTAGTGAATCTATACATTGAAGATATATTAATGCTGTGAGATACACTTTCCACGGATCTGGTTTCTACAACTGTACAACGATGTTCCATACGTGGATAACAAATGAAAAGTAATTTTTAAAAAGTGAACTGCGGCAGAATAATATATTTCATTACAGCTGCGGAGGCCCATAAAAAGGATCAAGAGATAACCTTAAGTACATCGTAAATAGAAAAAGTATTATGACACAAATACTGCATTAAGGTCGGCATCGAGGGGTATTAATGTGTCACCCATGCATCCATCCGCTCCGATCGCTGCCGAGCGGTGCGGAGCGCCAGCGCCTCGTAAATATCCATTATATGGTACAATGGAGACGTCTCCCAAGTTGGCAATTCATGGTACCAGCAAGGTCGAATAGCTGCGAACGTGTAGCGATTTTTTTACATTCAGTATACGAGTGAAGTACCAAATTCATGTCAACTGCCGAACATCGTGCTGACTGCAGACGAATCACCTGATAGGAACTGATTATTATCGCTCATGAGGACACCGAAAGAATCGTCGATACGTCACCGGCCAGTGACGAAGCAGTAGTCGGTAGTCTGGTAGCGGTTCCCATATATTTCACGTTGATCGTAGAAGGAGATCGATTCAGGTATCACCATACATGAACAACATCGTATTAAGCCGGGCCGCATAGAGTACAGAGACGTGTGTTGCCATCGACGAGGCAAATTGTTGTAACATTGTTTACCTGGCTCCGACACGATTAGAGGGGGTCAGCTGAGACTCGAGCATTACTAGATGGTTGGACGGGTGTCGCCGTACACCATTAGTGGTTACTGTTTTTTTTTTGCAGCAGCGTAAATGATAAATATAAATTTTTGTTCGGATAAATTATCGGTCTCCTACTTCCTGAGCTGTTGAAAGACACTTTACCAAATGGTTATTTAAAAATAGACATAAAAGTTTTACTTATGATAGAAAGGGTTCCTAGTATTGAATGACGTTAGGTAAGTATATAGTTCATTCGTGCATAGTAACCGAGGGCGCTGCTTAGAGTCAACATACATACGGCTCGCCGGTCGCAGACCGTGTTGCGTGTCTGTGCAGGCGTTATGTATGTACGTGGCACTTTATACAATAGTCACCGTAAAATTATTATTTGGAAGTGTTCCAAGTGTTCTTGTTTGAACATTAACGATGGATCTGGTTATGAACAAATGAGTTTATGAATGTTCAGGAGGTAAGAGTTATATTATATAAAAAAGAAATCTTCGTAATTCTTATATTTATACTATGTATGAAAGGAGGACAGTAAGAAGATTGCGCGTGGACCGTTGTCAACACCGAAAGTATTTACATCATTTTCGCGTGCTTAAATTCTTACAGAAAAAGCTACTAATAAAGCTAGTAAATAGTTTCGTTCATAAAAATATCTTTAAATCAAGTAAATCAGTAAAAAAAAGTCGCATAACGATAGTGGGGTGGGAGATATTTAAGGAAGTGCCGAGAAACATTTTTATATCGACCCTGCGGGTGTTCCATCACCAGGGGACCGTTGAGCTCCTCGGGTAAAATGCCCGGACAAGGAGGAATTCCTCGAGTCCCGAATCCCCACGCATGGGCCGCGTTCCACTGTAGAGCGCTGCATCGTATCGTGAACGTTATCTTAATTTCAATTCGGTTAACGCAGCGCACAGACATCTGCGTCCGTTCTGTTTGACTCATAACAACTCTCATAACAACTCATAACAACTAAAAAAAATACTTTTTTATTGCTGCTTAGTTCCACTGACATCTTCGGAAAACAAAAGAATCCACCGTAATTACACGATACGCCGAGATTGGCTGACAATAACAGCGCGCACTCGCCGCACCTGTGATGTAACTTACATGAACATGTTTACGCGCAAGGCGGCGCGGGCTGTAATACTTCAAATAAAATAAACAAAACTAGAGCGTATCCGTAGTAAAATAAGAACTTTGAAAAATAAGAGACACCCTAACACTCAGCCCGCAAACAACCCACATCGCCCTAGTTGAAAGCGAAGTAGAAGTCAGGCTGGCGCACCCACACGCTAAAACCCACTAGCGCCTGTAATTTTGGAACAACTATGCGATGCGCTCAAGATCACTCATCCACAATTTTTACTAGGCTTATTGATAGTTATATTTAATGTTCTCCCCATATACTTATCAATAAAAATTAATATTCAAATTCTATTAATCATTTAAGTATTCTGTAAATACACATGTAGGTATATATACACATATATATATCTCTCTTAGCAGAAAGGGGACTAAATAAATAAAAAAAGAATTTTACTAAAATAACAGCTATCTCTTAATGGTACAATTTATAAATTACAAAAGGAACACTCAAGCAGACTTTTTAAAAATCAGTTCTAAGTAAATTTACACCGAAACAGAATTGGCCATCCAACCGGGCAGAGCTTCCCCTTAACACGTTCAACACAAACAGAAGTTGTTGCTTGTTACATCACTTTTACCAAAGGCTGCTAACAATATATATATATATCGTAGAATATTAATCTGTCATCATTGTAAAATTAGTAACTAAGTTGATTACATTTGGGAACGAGTAAAAGGTGGAGATGGACAGAGTGGTATCGATTGACAAAGGTGATTCGTAGAGCGATCAGTCTCGTTGCAAACGCCAAACAATACACACCTCCAAAACGAAATTGTCTGTATGCTCAGTTGGTAAGTGATCATTTTGTGATTTAAAGTAATAAATAGTGAACGGCACGCCACTCGATACATCAGTCCTAGCAGTAGATGGAGCCGGCGCTACCGCTTAGCCATCTCTGACGCCGATATACCTAATTTTTTACTTCTATTACGATTTTGAAACTGCTATTACGTTTAGGAGAACAAACATTGAACGGAAGAAATATAAACATTTAAACTATTAAGATACCGAGGAATGTTTTCGTAGCTACATACTTATAATACGTGTCCTATCTACATTTGACCCTCTCGATGGAATGCTAAAAAATTCGTCTCTCTCTCTGCGGCTACAAACATTATAGTAAATGTATAAAATCATCACTTTCGACCGTCTCGGTCTCTTCCGGTAGATTTCGCTTAATATCTACTTACTTAGCTAGCGTTGCTTAAAACAATGAAAATCGAGAAGTTACCACATGCGATAGCTATTCTGCAAACCGGCACAAGGTACACATAATTACAAAGTTGGATGAAATATATAACAGCCAACGAGCAGCAATTAGGCATGGTTCACCGGCAATTGAAGTTAACTCTGTGATGAAATCCCGCCTCTCCCCCCCTCCTCGCTGCTCCCCGCCGTTCCCCGCCGTTCCCAACTCACTGGAACCTATGAGTTTTATAAAAGTACTGTTGAATATGGAAAACAGGTACCCTTTGATATAAAACGATTCACATTCGCGGTATCGCTTACTCAGTATATGTGGTTGCAAATTTATTTGGTCACTAGCCGACTTCACGATCTCGAGCGATTACCATGTTTTACTAATACACAGACGAGGCATGATGGTAAGCGATCAACGTCGTCTATAAACATAAGCAATATCAGACCAATGCAATATTGACCGTGACCTTCAGATGACGCCCTTAATACATCCGGAAACACATGAACATACTCGTAAATTCCAAAAATCGCTACCGAGACAGACTCCTGCACACAAGATACACTATCAACTCTACTTATGTCAGGAACTCTAGGACCTGTAGAAAAAGAATTTCTCGTATCACGACTTACAAACAGATAGCACAACTTTGACACCTAAGCATCGAATTGGAGTACAACCTCAATATGCCACCTTGATTTGAAAACTCACTACTTCGCCAGTAGTCGACCTAAGACCGAATGTTGTATGGAACATCTCAATATTCAAGTACGGTAGCCCATCAAAAAGTGGCAAAATCAGAATGTATGTAGTCCATAATATATAAACTTTAATTTAAACGGAGCGTACTCTTAGGCTTTTACGTTTCTAGAGTAATTTTGTTTGTATATATTTACAAATATATACAAAGAAATAATAGCTTTGAATTCTGTTTGATATTATTTAAATTAGTATTAATTTACTTTGCAACAATCTACAAGCAGAATGTTTGATGGTATATACTACTAACATCCTTCCCTCCCACAGAAAATCATGCGATTGTTATAAATAAAAGTATATACCAACTTAAATACCGTCACCAAGTTTCTAACACTCGTAGAGACCCTTGTGTGTGGAGCGAAACACGCGTTGGTGACGGTATGTATATTGGTATATACTTTTATTTATCATAAATGCATGTTTTCCTTTGTTTTCAATGCATGTATAGAATATATTGTGCCTGTGGATTGTTGCAAAGGAAATTAGTACTAATTTAATAATAATGAATTTCCGCAAAGTAACGCCTGATACTATCAACTGTATTATTATTTTTAAAAACATTATTTTCCGAGGGTAATCGACACTTACACACAAACAAAAAAATTATAGTGTGATTATTGCGCCTTTACTGGTCTTAAATATTCTTCGAAGACCTACCTTTTCATTTCATTCGATCATTAGATTTATCTTGTATGAAAAAGGGAACCACGTGTTTCACATGTCACTAAACATTTTGGAAGATTCGTTGAATAATTGATTCGGACACTAAGGAATGGTTTTTAAGATTTAAAGCTTAGGCATGAAATGAGATAAATATTTTTGTGTTTGTTTTTTTTTTAATGTTTGTATTTCTTAAAACTAAATGGTGTGAAATGAAACATCCACGCGAAAATGTAGAATGCGTTTCTTAGTAATATGCGTACATATACAAAAAACACTGAGCTACAATTTTTCCCCAGCGTGTCCCACACGGTAAAATTCGGAACTAAGTAATTCGAATGAGGACTAAGTTACCGATGCAGCAATGAAGATAGCGAGCTAAAGAGGCAGCTGTAACATTCGTCATTGGACCGAGAACGATGGGCGATTGTAGATTAACGGTGCGTGAGACGCCTTCCTGCCGACGGGCGCTATGTGAGCAGAGCACTCCCTGGCGAGAAAGTAACGGGATTTATCATTATTGTTAACTAGATTAACTGATGACCGGCTATTGGTCCGTCTTGAAAAATACCCTGTTCAGCGGTGGACTGCCATTCGATGACGACGCTCGTGGTCCTCATACGGTGGATTTTAATTATCGTAGCATCACTTAAAATGAAGAGTTTAAAAAACTAAAGCTGATTTAAATCTGCGTACTTCCCTTTCTCATCGTGAGCTGTTGCACGTTATGCCGTTTCGATGGCGACATGTCGCATTCCATCGTCTTGCCACTACGGATGGACGCAAAAATTGTCTAAGTATCATTGTATTATTTTACATCATAAAATGTTTTTCTAAGTTTTATTAAAATCGGATAATTTTTGAACAAAATAATATGTAAAGAAACTTACATTCGTTTAATTATAATGCCGCTAATAATTTCCACTAACCTAGCACTTCTAGTAATGAATCATACCACACATCGATGGTCTGAAGTAAAAGTTCTTAAAAAACGTTCAAAGACTTTCTTATTGATATATTATGTAGCTACAGCATTGCGCCGTAGATTGAATTCGGAGGGATTATATGGACCCGCTCCTATGGTTAGACTCTCTAGTATATGTCACAGTAAATCGAAACCGACTAATCCTCCTTGTAGGATCGGGACATTGGTATGAAACAACATACACCGGGAATATATTGAGTCATAGAGCGCAATACATGGTATATACCATGATATCAAATGTTACGTAAATAAATTTGCTTGAAGTAAATTTGTGTATTGGTTTATGTTGACGGTGCTATCCAGGTGTTGAACCGTAAGTCCAGTAAAAACTAGCAACATATCTGCAAATGTATGTAAACACAGGACAGAATTATTTTCAATTCGGTGACAGCTTCAAACGTGATCGATTTGGATTTGGTGAAAATTATTGGCTGAATTATAATTAATTGAAAGTTGAAAAATAATGATATAATCAATTTCAATACAATAAAATAAAATAAATGTTACTGCACAAATAGCGAGATTAATGCTTCATGTATTTTTTGACAATATAGTCTTGCTCTATCAATTAGGTCAGATGTACATCTAACTACTTATGTACCGTTCAAGCAGACATGTACATAAATACAAAACAAACAAATATATATGCATATATGACTAGGAATAATGCTACAGTTAAGAAGAGAGGGAAGAGTCATTATGTTTTTTATTAATCTGAACCTAGAACAAAAGTTACATAGTGATGTTATTCTTCACAGTTTTCAAAGCAATTGCATCACATTTGTTATGAATGAAGTTCGAACGATCTACCAAGGCATATAATATTTACTAATAAATATTTCGTTAACGCCCTTCTACTATAGAATCACGACACAATTGGAAGAAGAAATTAGTGGCGATCATAATACGAGTAATCGGTATGACGTGCGGCATATGTTGCGTCGATACGATAATATCATTTACCTCGTCACTCAATCTGCGTTCGGAAGGATCTTAAACAGCTGGGGGAGCCCACGTTGTTTATATCAGTGAGAGATATTAGTTTGGTTGTGGTGTGGTAGTGGGTGGTGGGCGATACATCTGTACCACAACTTAACTGTTATTACATACACACTAGTGAGTAGCGACTCGTCTCGACTTGTCAATATAGTGATGTGTAAATGAAGTAAATAAGAAGTGCGTTTGACAACCTCAAATTGTTTCATTGAGATTTTCATGCAATTAATATAAATAATAATATCTATATCCTGCTAAATATTTTACTTAAGACATATTGGTACTGAACTAGCTTAACGAACGAATATCATAGTTCCAGTCGTGCCGACAGATGTCGCGTTAAAGGAATAATATAATAAAATTAATTAATTACAATAAATTAATTAAAAAACTGTATTAACATCAAGTGACATCCCCTATAACTTAATAAAAACTTATTGAACTGGAGTGGATGAACAAAAATTATTACGTGTTTATTAGTATTAGTGTTATTAACGATTGAAAATTTGAATCTCCATCCATCTTACACTGTGGTTCACGCCAAACAACGGACGAATCGGTTCCTCCTGCAGAAGGACACTCGGCTTTGAATCATCGCTCGATTTATCCGGTACTCGGGTTGTCGGAACACGCAATTCTTGCAATTCTGCTACGAATCAGTGATAATTATTCTGTTGCGGATAGTAATTGTAACATTTTATTTTTAGCTTTGAATATGTGTATTATAAAGGCAATATAAAGATTGGATGTTTCGGAAAAATATAAATAGCATTTGTCCTATAAGCGAATACGGAGAGGATTACGAGTACAATTTTAAGCTCCACCCTTTTCCTCGGTAGTTTGTTAAAGCAATACAATGTTTAAGTTGGAACTATATTCAAACGGCAACATGTCAGCGCAGCCAGTTTGACAAATAAACAAATCTGAGTGAAAGAGCCATTGTTACAATAATCAATAAAAGTTCAAGATAATTCTAAATCAACAGTATCCTATATACTAGCCAAAACATACCTACATGTACATCTACTTCTACTGCACACCATTCGAGGAATCGTTTGCTGAAGTTGGTCTATCTATGATGAAAATGGACGCACTACTGGGTGAACCCAGTACCAATACCAAACCAATACCAGTAAGGTATTATGAATAATATATACCTAATGCAAATCTTTTTGTGTGAAGTAATAAATAAATTCAATTTGTTACTAAATAAATTCAAATTCAATCGATTTTAGCAGAGGTACAACATGCGTTAACAAAAATAGAGAGACCTGCAACGTACCAAGTTCTTAATTTATAGAATAAAAAAACAATATATATGTATATCCCGTAACTCTCTGCTCCAAGATACACGTCACAGAGTACTGTCCAGCCGTGTGCGCCAAACCTGTCAATGATTTATATGATGAGATGATCGAGTATGACTTCCGTGATCGTTTATCACTTGGAGACTTAACTAAATAAAGAAAGAGAAATGTCCAATGTTGCTGGTTTGAATGAATAAGAGTGCTGTGATTGTATAATATTCCTCTAAAAATCAGTGTCAGTGCGGTGCACAGTGAGGACGGACAGTTGTTGGCTTGTGTGGCCAAATTTTGCTCTGTTGTTTAACTGACAGTGATAACGAACGGCTTGGTTGCAAATTGAAAATTGTGGTGGCGGCCAGTCACCGGCGGGGCCGTTCTAAATAAAACTAATCGAAACGCAAGGTCCGGCCACGTCGCGCGACGACACGAAGGGAGCAGTGTCAGCACAGCAACTAACTGTTCGTCCTCGGTACAGATTTAAGGAGCTGAGGTGAATGTGTGTTTAATTTGTAAGTATATTTCTGACGAAATTACCGAAAATATTCATATTTAATCATAAGAAAGACTGTCGGTTATACGTTGAAGAATCGTCTGATTTATTTTATCGTTGCTGACGTGAAATCTACCTTTCCTTGTAATTGTGAAAAAAACAATCACTATTAAATTAGTATAAATTTACTTTGCAACAAACCGTAATCACAATGTATGATGGTATATACTTCTATACATGCATAAAACCTCCCTCCCTCCCACAAAGGAAAACATGGAGTTATAACAAATAAAATTTTATACCAACATACATACCGTCACCAACACGTGTTTCACTCCGAAACGGAGTATCATCAGGGTGAGGTAGACTCCACCATACTGTACCAGGTAAAAATCATTTTGCGGTTCCGCAAAGTCACGTCTGTAACTATGAACTAAATCAATCACCTTACGGTACTGACAAATTTCAATATTCTTAGCGGGATGTCTACAGAACAAGTTATTAACTACGTTTTCAATTGACGTGCGTCGATAGTATCTCCCCTTTCCATTTCGACCGCACTATCGCATCGTTTGCCGCGCGTTACGGAGTTCGCGCCCCTCGCGCTGGAGTGCCCTGTCACGTGGCTCAACGTAACTCGCCAACCCTTCCGCCCGTTAATTCAGGGTTTTGGTGGACATACATTAGTAAACAAACGCCGTTTCGGCAATTCAATGTTGCCTTCTCATTGTTGTTAATATCAACCCGTTATTTAGATATCTAAAATTGGTTGAGCGCATTTCTTACGCTACGGTTGGTGGGGCGTGTGTTTTACACAAGGAGTCAAATGTTAGTAGTGCACAGTTACCTCTCTCTCAGTAACCATTCTGTAATTATCGACGGTCTCTCTGTTTGGTGCTGGCTACTGCCAGACCAGCTCTTCACTACCATCACTTTTTACAGAACGTATGAAATACGTCATTGCCTATTTGATACAAATCCAAACACTTGAATAAAATATTTGCGAAACTATTCGAGTGTGTCTCGGACGTATATTGGAACTAACTGCTTACTCGCTGTAGACTCGACCGAATTTTTGGTTCGTATGTGACAATACAATTGAATGACAATTCAACAGTCTGTTACAAAGTTCTTCTTACTCACCATCTCGATTCCGTATCGTTAAAGTAAATATTTGTTACATATCCGCTCCCGCATTCTTGTTCCTGCATCTGATCTGTCAATAGGTGTGGAAGCCGGGTAGTTCTCGTGGCGGTGTTGAATGATGACGTGTGGATTGTTCACAGGTGTAGCTTGGCGTGCTGAGCGGTGGACGCGGCGGGGGTCGGGTGAACGGGGCATGCGGAGCGGGGGCGCGCGCACATAGCGCGCGATGGTGCTCGCCGCGCGGCTCGCCGTGCTGCTCGTCGCACAGCTCGCGCGAGGTGAGTGAACGGTGTACCTACTCTGTATATGTGACACAGTTATCTTTGCTAACATACCCTGGTGATGTTCATATAAGAAGGAAATCATATGTCGGTAACTTGCTGTATATACCTATGTTACGAATATATTAATTTTTTTAGTTTGGTGAACGCGCGCTTGGCCCACCTACGGCTGTAATCCCTTACATTCCCAATGCGAACTGATTGTAGCAGTAACGAATTTTTAGGTTGTGAAGATGGTAATGATGAGGTACAAACATAAAATAAGTGTAAGGGACATGTACATATTTTTTCAATTCCCTCGTTCACTGGGTCGCCAATAAAAGCGGCTCCGAACCTCGAACGGGAAAACTTCTTGCCGAAAGACGATCCTTATTGAAATTGAAAAACGTTTGCGAACGCGGCGAAGGTTCGTATGAATAACTAAACTCGATGGAACTCCCAGAACTCCACTTTGTATCCTTTTCGTTTCGTCCGTACAACAGCAGCCATTACCCCCTCCCGCCCACCTTACCGTGCACTGGAAATATGGGCCGCTTTTCGTTTGTATTCAGTTAAAGTTACTTTTTCTTAAATACTTTAAACGTATTTAGGGATGCTATTTTAAAATACACTTTTTTCATTATACACATACTCGTAACTGTAATATAAAAAGTTTACTGCGTACATACAGAATGTGAAAGCGAAATAACAACCAAATTAACTTAATGTTACACTTAGCAAAGTATTATACGAAGCCAAATGATCTATTCTATATGGTCGTTCAATAGAACCGCGCTAATAACTGGATGTGTCAGTCTGAATAAAGATTCGTTTTGTTCAGATCAAATTGATTACTAGTGTACTAGGTACTTATGATAATTTTACAAAATTCAAATTCTTAGCACTAATATAATAATTATGTGCAAATCTACGGCGATCACGCTAGTTCTTCTATTTATTATGACGGTGTGAATCATTTTATTCCGAATTCTGTCATTAATTTTTTCTCTTTGGTTTTATAATAATAATAATTTTGGTTTTATAATTTTAAAGTGTTGTCTTCTTCTATCAATTTTTTTTTATATTACAAATAGTCGACAAACGAGCAGACTAGCCACCTGATGGTAAGTGGTCACCGTCGCCCATGGACATCAGGAAGACCAAAGGTGTTTTGACCAGGAAAGGTATTTTGACCGTTATCGACCAGGAAATGAGAAGAAGGTATGGAAGAAAGTACTGGCTCTCAAGCCCCCAGCCGGAACACGACGAGTCGTTT
>DWPT01006470.1:0-11428 GCA_018251895.1 Agathymus mariae mariae
GGCCTTCGAAAAGGAGCTCCTGATGGAGTCGGAGGTGTATTGATACGAAATGGAAAATATATTAGTATTATTGTCTTTGATACAGTATCATACTATGACATATCCGGAATAAATATGTTACTACCAAAACACGCCCGCCCTTACAAAGGCACCCAAAAAGTCCCTCATATCGTGCGAAACGCGTCAAAGACATCGGGTCTAAGGCCATTCAATTGTACAAAATCATTGTCTGCTGTCAGTTTTCATGAACTGTCACAAGCGTCATGTCGCTCACAAGAATCTCACGTACTCTTCTACTCAAGTACAATGCTTGTCATCGAAATTTTTTCAAATTTTCTTTCCTGATGATGCAGTGGCATTGAAATTTAGACATTTATCTAACTGTTGTTTATGAAACAGTGATTTGGAGGCCAAGCAGATATCTTTCTACTACTCCAGATCCAATGTACAGGACATGGAACATGTACAAAGTAAATTTATTGAAAAATAGAATTTGGTAAGCTATTCACTTACTTTTAAAAATAGGAATATTTTAATCGGTTCTCGCGCTTTTTACTTAAAAAGATGGAGGTTAACTCAAACGCAATTTAAAATTTTGTTTAACCGAACAATCAAGTTCAATCCATTCTACATCATTTTGAAGTAAATAAAGATTTATTGTCGTAGAATCCCCCGTATGCTCTCCGAAAGCTAAAAACAATTTCGTGTGGCTTGGTGCTATGAAATGCGTATTTTAGAAATCATTACTGGTGACTAAACATGGATCTGTCAATGTGATCCGGAATATAAAAGTCATCAGTATGGTTCTTCTCAGAATTGGTAAAAAATTGACTGGGTTTTTTTCAAGGTCGGGATATTTGTCGACGCCAATGCCAAAAAATTGTAGGCTGAGTAACGTAGAATGATTTACTACGCAGGCATTGCTCAAAGCTATACAAAATGACAAGAAGAGCCGAGGCCAGGCTTTGGGGTATCATTTTTACGGCTCGTCACATACGTCCTTAGAACATAAACGTTTATAGAGGAATCTGGCGTCAAACCCTGACTCTTCCACCACAGTCCAGATTTAGTTCCATGGTTTTTTTTATTAATAAAAGGAAAGTTTTTCTAGTTTCGAAAAAGCTATGCATTCGAAGTAATAATTTCAGATCTGTCAGGACAAGTCTAACAAAAGTGTTTTCAAAGTTGGATGAGACGAATGCAGCAGCAGTATACAGAAGCAGAAGTATAGAGCATGAAGCAGAGTATTTTGAAAACTTACCTGAACAAAATCGGTTACGGCGCTAGGTATTATTTCATTTATGTATTTATTTGTTATATTGGATACATTATCTGCAAGCTCATTAATAGGAAACAAAAACTGATCTACACTTAGGTCATGAATATTTGCTATCTTTAAGAATTCAATATATGTGAAACGAGCAAAACGCTTTGACAAATTTGACACATCGGACCCAAACCTTATAGGTGGTACATATATTATATATATGTCTTATGTATGTTTCTTTCTTTACTTCAAGCTTAAGCTGCTTAACTAATTTTATGATTGAGGTTCAGCTGATTTTCAATAAAAAATAATCTATCCTATAAATTAAATAATTGTATTTCATTATATAGTTAAAACAATAAATAAAAATGAAGGATTACCCTTGACGGATGCAGGATGGTATCTAAATGTATATTTGCACTTTTAATGACTACGTGTTGCGCTGTGCGAATTCTGTAATCTCACAAATCAATTTATAATTCAATCTGCGGTGAGATCTGTATAGTGGTACGATATGGTTAATCCAATCATTAATATACATTTACCTTTGAAAATGTCAAAACAATTTTATATGGGAAAAATACTTAATACTTATTATAACTATAATGTTTTCGTATCGCGAAATAGTTAATTGTTGAATCAATTAATCAATGTTTGTTCTGTGAGATTACAGAATCACTGATCAGTACACTGGTTAATGGTCAAATTGACGCTATTAACAGTCTATCTCAGTTAAATTAGTTAAACAATAATCTATTTTATTAAAAAAACAATGTTGAAATAACAATTGTTATCTTTATTTCTTTAGTTGACATACATTATCTATAAAAATACAATAATCCACAAAAACGGAATATTTTATTTAACACTTACAAAAACAGTTACAAGAAACCATTACCCGTGAGTTGAAAACCGTGGAATTTATATAAAAAAATATTCACAGCTTGAGAAGAAAGTAGTGAGACAGTCGGCTTACTTATAGCCCCTATGAGCAGGCAGGTTTACTAGCGTTGGCAGTCAGGTTATAACGCCTCTTTCCTCAAGAAACTGAAGCTCAACTGTCCCCCACGGTATACCAACATTTACCTTCACCCAATTATTGAATTCTTTCAACTCATTGCACAAACACCACGTGACAATATTGAGAATCTGACGACAGGCAAGGTTTAGGCTAAAACGCCCAGCGGCTGCAGATTTACAAAATTGTAATATAGAATAATTACGCACAAAAAGCAGAACTAGCGACGTCTATTTATAGTTTATTGTTTCAATTTGACGACGCTCAGTCTATAGTGTGTAGTCAATCTACTTGCCGAGCGAAAGGCCCCGGGTTCGACAAACGGCCGGGACAAACACTCATGTGACAGATAAATATTCGTCCTCTGGTCGTAAGTGTTTATGTGTAATGTCACCCCCGACACAGGTAATCCCGACACTGGGGTGTAAATGAGTGATCGTTTGGTTATTTATTTATTTATGTTACTCTTAAGTAATATTTAAAGTATTAATACAGTTGTGTACGTTCGTTAATGGGAATTTATGTGCCATAAGCATTTTTTATACGCACATAGGTGTTTTATTTTATAAATAACCCCGCCCGGAGATTACATTTGATTTACGTCACTATTATATCTGTGGCCACAGTTTCTGTTATTGCGTCTGCTCCACCGAGAGTAGTTCGTTAATGGTGTATGAAAGAATTAGGTCGCCTAAGATTGACTATATCTCGCTTAAGATATTGATTTAATAATATGTTGCTCCTTGGTCTGCCTTCCCGAACTCTAGAATATGTCCATAACTTATTTCATTTTAAAGCTTCGAATGTATCAGCGGCTTCAGGTACTTGTGGAAGCTCTGGTTGACGGGTTCAGCATTAAGCGGACTCTTCATGGCTTCCTCCATCAGTCTCTCGTACACGCGGCCGTCGTATGCTCCCAGAGTAGACTGGAGAATCTGGTAAATAGCCCATTTTATTTTAAGACAATTGTAGAACTGATTTTAAATGAGATGCTCTAACTGTCATCTAGTAAGATTTAAGTTCAAAACCTTTTTTGGCTTTAACCTGTTAGCCGTACGATTTTTGCCTCACAACTGAGGATTTGAATATATTTCATCAGATTGCTTCAACGTAGTGGGAATTTAGTGGTCAACCCGAATTGCTAAGGGACCGCTATCCGGGGCCAACCGATTAATATTTGTTTTCTACCAAAGCCAGAAAACTTATGATATCTTAACCCGAAATTTCATAACTTGCGTCAGTTACTGACGATTTATACAAGCTATTGGGATCTAACCACTTATAATAAGGAAGACAAATACCTCATCTCTAATATCGAAGGCGTCGACGAGTCCAATAGCGTTTGGCCTGAGAAGGATCAGAAGTTCCTCGTACCTCTGCTGTTGCTTCATCACGTCCTCTTTACTGACACTTGAATACTAGAAAAATAACATTTTCGACCGAGATTCTTAAAAAAAACTTAATACCATATCGTTTTGTATGCTAACCGTAAAGGAAAAACTTTTAATGTCTCTTAGAAGAATAAAGTTACTGAATTTTGTTAGTTTTTAAAATCGATACCCAACACACGAAGAGACGGATCAAGTGGTGATTGTAAGTGGTCATAGTCGTGCATTCGTAACACTAAAAACCACCGACGTGTTGCCGATCACGATAAATTTAAGAATATTTTACTTTAACCATTTCATTTTTCAACAGGGTGCACCACGAGCAAGAGAATTTAGCTTCAAAGATGATCTAAAAAACTGATAGTGCCTCAGACATTCCACTCTCATATACCACAAAATTGCTTCTACTCCCACGTATCGTTAATGGGTTACCTTTTAAGTAGTTAACTTTTTTAATGATCTTAGAACTTAAAATGGAAAATAAATCTCGACTACCGGTCGAAAATATTTGATAAAATTCATATCTTAATTATGCAAATATAACCAAATATACAAAACCATAAGCATGTCTCCACGTTTTTCCAGCGCCCAAAACAGTATGTATAATTCCGCGATTTGCAACAAGACTGATGATAAACTTTTTGATACAGTGGCCGAAATGCCCTGAGTTTCTTTCCAGAACATTTCACAAAGTACTACACGGGCGTGGGCCTGAAAGAAAGTTCCGTATAGAGTGTATATCTGAGTTGATAATTGACTCTCCCTGAAATGTTCACCGAGCGAAAGATCCTTTTCTGAGGTGCAGTTGATCTTTATATAGGAAATCATTGTCTTAATCTATGCTTAGTAATAATTTAATATCATTGTTCTCTTAGAAATATGTCAAAGCCAACCTCAGATGCCTAAATAACCCATCTCAAAATATTTCTCAATTCCTAACGGTTTCATTGCAGGGCTCTGGTCCTCTCAGATTAAGTAGGCCTCAGCCAGACCACTAATCTGATGAAGATCAGGTGTGCAGACTTTGAGAACATTATGAAGAATAATTCTTAGACATGCCAATTTCGATACTATGTTTTCGTTTACTAAAAGAAATGACAATCAAATTCAGTTACGCATATAATTGATTTTTGTACAGCCTTTAGAGCCATGAGAAGTGAATATCAGGAAATTGGTAACATCAGAGATACGTTCATTCGAACTCATATCTCGCAAGTGGGAAACTAAAATTTAAGCTACTAAGCTTTCACTGCCTAAGATGTGTTATATTACCTCGCTGGCGTATGTCAATTGCACAGAAGCCAAGTTCCATGCATCTTCAAAATCTTTTCCAGCATTAACGTGACTATTAAGAGAATCATACGCTGCTTTGGTTTTTCTAAAAATTAATATAAAGATTATTTTATGGCTGCATCCTCAAAATATTGAAAGAATGATAGAGCAAGAATGTAATATGCTTAATCTATAAGCTATCTACCATGTGGTCCATTTGGTATTGACACTGCCTGTCAAGTGAGTGGTCCCGATTTCGAGTCTGAGTCTTGACACACAATTATATATCAAACAAATGTTTGGTCTCGGGTCGTGAATATTTGTGACGTGTCATTTGTCAATTTTCTCAGCAGCACGAGTAGAATGATAGATAATGCCATCAGTCATGTCGGCCTTTTGTACCCCTTATTCCCATTGTGTTCTCGTGTCAATTCGAGACATATACTTACGTAATGGATAAATGTTTGTCTTCGAAGCTTAGGTGTCCATGCCACCAGATTCATAAGACAACCTAGACCGAGGCCGTCAGTGTATTAATGTTTGATTTAAACGTTTGAATTGAGTTTATGAATATAATTTAAATTACAAATGGCGAGCGAACGTTCAACGTTCAATGTACGAAAACAGTGTGGTTGAAAAATCAATAACCAGATAACGTTGTGCCGAAATTTGAATGAAGCTATTTACAACAATCAATAAGCTATTATCAACAATTTATTATCACAATATGCACAAGTATTAAGGGTGCAGGAGGATTTTGAGCCTCAATAGTCTACTATAGAACATTAAAAGCTTACCCCGCTGCGACAGCTTTGAAACCTCCAATGATCCCCTCGGTTGAGTTATCCCAGCGGGGGCTAGCGTTGTTGACGAATTGTCCTAAATATGCTACAGTGGGCATAAGTGGCATCCCCTCTAACGCTTGCTTGTATGATTTCATAAGGTATCTGAAACGTATACATCATGGTTAATGTTAAAATTTACCTTAACAAAACGTTTCTTTACTACTTAGTGTACACTTGTCACTCACTCAGAACTTTTTCCTTAGTCGGCTTAGGCATGGTTGTATCAATTTTACTTACATAACCACAATAAGTCGTTCGTAATAAAATAAAATAAACATTGATTAAAATACGAGATCCTGTTGGCACCTAACTGTTTTTTTTTTAATTCCGAAATCCTGTTTCTTTTTAAAAGTAGAAAACGGTCGTGACTAAATTTATTGAAACATTTAATTTCATACCGCCATACTAAATTCTTGTTAGTAGAGTACGCGTCGTAAATACCCTTTGAATAAGTGATCGATGAGATTTGGAGCCATATTCATATGTTCCTACCGTTTAGTAGATAAGAATCTCCTACAACCCGATACTCCTCCGAAGAGAGAATGAGAGTATGTGACAACTTTCTTATTATTTAAACACAACATATTAATTCCAACTGAATGATCTGATTGATTATATTCGTTCCGCATTACAAACACACCTGGCAGTCTGCAACAGCAGCACGGTATACTCGCCCTCGTAAGTGATGGTAGCAGTGACTCTACCGTACAAGATGGGAAGGTAGGAGGATGCCATGTAGCCGTGTCCTCCGCAGGCCAGACGGCAATGCTCCACGCACCGGGCAACGTCGTAGCTACACACGGCCTTCAGGCAGCAGGAGAGAGCATGCAGCTGGTATATGGAATAAACAATCAATTTAACTTAAACTTTGGAAATGTACAAAATTAACATTTGTTGATTCTAGCTGTCTGTGAAACATAGAAAATAAAATATAAAGCATGTTCAAAAAAAGAGAAAAAAGAATGTTATGAATGAAAGAATGTTATGAATGAAAGAATGTTATAAAGCTCTGTGACAGGAAAACTATCGGATACACGAAATAAAAATATATCCGAAACCGTAACCGAATCCGACAAAAAAGTTTCGGATAATTTCGGATACGGGTTGAGTCTAAATTAAACACGTTATGACAGGTTTTCGCTGTTTGAGCCGATACACTTATTATTTTAGATTTTTTCTATGATTATTATACTAAATAACATATATAATAATAACATAATATACTAAAAAGAAAGTCAAACTGTTATCTTATGGATTAGGAAATTTTTAAAGGTCTTATATCCGTAACCTAAATTATTCGAAATTTCAAATCCATGACATCCCTAGTAGAGAAGAGTTTAAAGTTTATTTGTTAAATATGCAAGTTTTTAAATTATCCCTATTGAAACGCTTGTACACATTATGATTTTCACTATAATACATAGAAATACATAAATTTGTAGTCCATGTGCATATTATTGCATCCCACTCGCTCCTCTAGCTTTATATATATATGTTGTCACAGTTTTTTTTATGTAAAATGATAATGAATACAACGGGAGGCATTTACGCAACATCATATAAATAGTTTAATTTATATAACGTCAAACAAGAATTACAGTAGATGGTTCATCCATTCACGTTGACTTAATACTCAATCCTCACGAAAAGATTTAATTCAAATTATTTTTAATAATAGCAAAAAACAGTATACTTATATTTTAGCGAGTATATACGTTGTTATGTATGTAAGTATTGAAGAATGGTACTAAACATTCATTCCTTCAGTCTGTCCAGTCCGCTATGTGCGTCGTATTACTAGAGACACTAGAGATTAATCACACCTCCGGTAAACTTTCCATGTTCCCTTGACCAATGTCAGCAATCACATTAGTGTACGTGTTCCAAAGCCACATTCCGACGATTCTGCAGGCGTGGCTCGTTGATATCGCGATGAACAGCTTGTGCTGCTGCGTCACGTAATCTATTATCTGTGGTTCGGGTTCACTGAAAAATTATCGTGATTTAATCAATCATTTTGTTATCGAACCAAACATTATCTCAATGATACTCCTTGCATCCTGACTGAGTTATAAATTGTCTTAAAGTAACATACTAATTATGCTATTTAGATAACAAAGTATTTGTGATACTCTACTGAAGTGTATTTATTTGGTACGACTCTAGGAATGGATGATGTAATGATGCCACATCCCTTGCAGGAGATTTTGATATTTTACTCCGATCAGTTTTTTCAGTCACTCAGTAAGAGTTAGTTGAACCTATTCGTAAGTTATCATCTTCCTTCTAAAATAGAACGAGAAATGTTTCAGCGTATTTTTTTACTTTAAAGAAAATCAAAGAATAACCGGATGATCGGATGGTTTGTCTGCTACTACTTTAGTGCATTTATCCAGATACATTGTGGACTTACCCAGGTTTGGGCTGCGACTGATGCCTAACAGCAGCATACCGAACAGCAATAGTGGCCGCACGAGCTAGCTCGTATGATGCATCCGATAGAATAAACACCCTTACGAAAACCATCGTGCCGTAGGTTAATTTATCATTCTTTGCTTTTATGTAGGTACCATCCTGCAATTATAAGATGGAATCAAATATGCACGTTAGTTTATTTAATAATTTACGCGGCTCCGTCCATCCTTGAGTTGAAACCAGCATCCTTTTCTTATGGTGCATCCTACTAACCATCGGATGAGGTAACGGCCTCAGTCCTAGTTGGAGGTAGGTGGACTGTACTGTATATTATCCAGCTTATCCCAATGGTATAAGCATGATCGACTTACTTCTGCCTTCCTAAAGGTTACCCGTGAAATATTTTGATGGTTAGTGTCGAGAAGTCCGTTAACAAGAAATGGACTGACCGCTATTTTTCTCTCTTTCATGACACCCTCAGTCTTATTTAGATATCCGAAGGATAAATATAGTAGTTAATAATTATAGACGTAAGGATGTTACAGTAAACGCTACCTTCAAAACTTGGGAATTTTTCATCAGCATGTTGTTTCTGGGTATTCTGAATTTATCTAATCCGAGGAAACCGTTATTTGCGGTCTGGAATCCCTGTTTGGGACCAATTTCACCAACTTCGATTCCGGGCAGCGGCATGTGCGTATCAAAGTCACGAATTTGCACCAGGAAGGGGTGAATCCCATAACACTTATCCTTTATGTAGAGCTGCGCCATAACAATGCAGTGATTGGCCGTTTGAGCCACTGAAAAAATTATGCAAATAATGATATCAAAAATCACGAATAAATCGCAACATTTAATGTAATACTGATGATTTTTTTTGTATCGAAATTTGCAGACATTCCTTCAGATTTTCCAGCACAATGTAAAAACTAAAACTTTATAACTAACAAACTACCCTCAGTTCGCTGTGGCAAAACTACCCCTTACACTAAGAAATAGTACATACATTATTTAAAAGTTTATTTATAACTGTTTTATATATTGATTGAAATGAAACAAACTTTAAATTTTAAGTGATGCTTACTACAATACATTAGTCAAAACCAGAATGAAGTCGGTTAAACCATTTCTTAGATTAGCTCGAACTAACGCACAGAGACAAGCAAACAAAAATTCTAACAACTATTGTTTTGTGTTCTATTGCGTTAATAAAGGCTTCTAATAATATTTTTTCCCATATACTGTTCATGTACAGAAAGCAATCAGTTAGAATTTTATTATATGTATACATCAATAAATGTTATCATGGTCCTAATTATCATATATTAATAGGTGAAAAAAAACCTTTTTGAGTATCCATTTCTCTCCTCTATTTGTCATTCGATATTTTTAATTTTTCAATCAACAACAAACCCTTTTTATTGTACACCAAAATTGTATATAGAAAAATTTTAATACAATGTTTTAAGTACAACGGGCAGCATCATCATTTAATCACCGATGTCTTATAGACAACCTATTGAGCTGATACAGTAGATGGAGTAATGAGACAGGGAGGGGTGTATTATGAATAATAGTTATATTTGTTAATATTCCAAAAGAGGATGGTAAGGTGTAAGAATTGATAAAAAGGTATATAGTGGTAAAGTAGTACAAAACTAATGGTAATCATATTGAGAGACAATGCTTCTTCACTAGTTTTTTGAATGAATCTAGTGACGGCGCACGCGGATTATAACTGGTAAGGAGTTCCAAAGTCGCGCAGCCACTGCGTTAAGGATTGACCATAGAAAGATGAACATCTAGATGGGACTAAGAGAGAAAGATTATTATTAGAGTGTAGATAACGATCACGATGATACATTTGAATTGGAATCATTGTTTTAAGTATCTGGGTGTGTTTGGATAAAACAGGACGTAGTATAAAGCAGACAAAATATGACTATTCCGGCGAAGACGGATTGGGAGCCACTTGAGCTTAGACCGATACTTAGAAATATCGTCAAATATCCGAATACCAAATATGAATAGAATGCAATTTTTTTTGGATGAAAGCTATGGAAGAACTTTAATGCTATAAATAAAATATTTGATAGAGATATTGATTGATATTGAAAAGTTAATGCTTGACAACAATCCCACCAGATAGTAAGTGGTGATGAAGTTTAAGATGTTGAACCAGTAAACTGGAAAAGTCTACTTAGTTTGCTCTTGAAGACTCCCATGACATAAATAGGCTGGAGGAACACCGACGCGGTTATACAGATTTTTTTTGTCATTTAATTATTTGTTTATACATGTGGGTTTATTGCCTATAAATCTCAATAATTTCCCAATTCTCCAATAGTATATTTATTTCTTATATACACACTAATGTGACCTTCCCAACAAGTAGAATTAAAGAAAACAGAACAAAAACAGACATACAAGCGAGTTTCGCATATAATGGTTTACACGAGGTTGATAGGGTCCGCCCTAAAAATAAAATCTCCACTCACATCCACCAGGCCACCATTTATATGAAGTTAAAGTTGGACTGTTCAAAATGAACTCTTCCGTTTCCAAATCATAAGTAGCTGTTGTCTCGAGTCCTCGGAGAAATGTGCCGTGGCCAAGCTCCGTCTGAAATTGTTAATAATACCACTTGACACGTAACTATTTTATCGTATTACGAGTAAATAATAGCTAGCACATACCACCCCACCATGTTTCAACATATTGTGTATAGCACGGACATCTTAAACAATCATGACATAGGATCAAACACTTATCTAGCCACATCAGTGTCTGTCGACGAGGCAGTCGCTTCATTTTAGTAAATTAAAGTATCCAGTATATTACAAACAGATTTACCAACGCACTGAAAAACTACAGAACCAATACCCTAATAGTAAATAATAGGATTAAGTTTCTCATATAACTCTATCCTCATACAATCAAATCGGAATGCAAAGCTATTATCGTAACATATGCACATCAAGAAATAAATACGAATAAATGATTTAACGTAAACGTAGAACTACATGATCTTAGAACACATCGCTTCTTGAAACCGAGATCGATACGCAAGGTAAATATACCCCACCTGCGCATACGTGCCGATCATCATTGGCTTATGGTTGAGCCATTGCTGTTGCTGCTCAGCAGACGCTTGGCTCGATATCGTTGGCAGGAACATTCCGTCATGTACGACGAATGGTGAAATGTCTTTTATCACTCCTTG
>DWPT01006471.1:0-11428 GCA_018251895.1 Agathymus mariae mariae
ACACAAATATGACATCACAAACACCCATGACCCGAGGACAAACAGTTATCTGTCACATAAATGTCTGCCCCGGCCGGGAATCGAACCCGGGACCCCTCGATCTGCAGGCAGGGTCACTACCAACTGGGCTGTGGGGCCCTATTCTATTTTATTTGTAATATGTTCCTTTGACGCGGAAAATAAGTAAATATATTTGGGTGGTAGCGTGCCGGGATGCGGTTACGATTATATTCTTATTAATTAGCTAATAATTTTAGTGCGGAAGCGCTCATAGTCCGACAGTTTATATCGATATTAACTGATGAAGCGAGTTAAACGACTCCAGAAGCGGTCGTCGGTGCGAGGGGTGACCGCTACAAACGAAATTTCTTGATCAGTTCCGTGCATCGGAGGGCACTATGAGCCGTCCAGCTGTTATCATTATATAGTAATCATTAAGCTATGTCGGAGGCCTTCAAATAGCATAACATCTTACGGAAACAACCTCGACCAATCCACTTTGAATCAGTGTTGTGCAAAATATGTTCAAGTCCTTCCCAGTTCTAAGCCGTGCGTTGGGCTGCTAATTTACTGAAGTCATTTAATTTTAGTTTTTCATTTATGGAGGAAATGGGGCTGAAAATTCTATGGTCTCCTCTATTTGAAGAAGAAGAGTTAAAAAACGTAAATCTACAATTTTCTTCATTGATCTCATTTTAGCATTCTTAACATTGCTTGGGTGAAAACAAATTTCCATCCAATATTTTTCTACACTTTTACAGCTTTGCGTTTTTTTTTTTCATTTAAAAGACTAATGATTACTTAATGTTTTAGACTAACTATTTGTAATTTTACGGCCTACTAAATGTATGATAGTTTAGTCGTACCAAACTACACTTGTGTATTTTAGACTGCTTTTAGTGTTTCATCAATCCATATATTACGTCGCTAAATTACCAGTGACCTACAGTTAGTATTCTACCTTGACAGTACTATTACGACACTCTCAAAGGATTTTCCGCGTTGCGATCGATTGACGATTGTGTTAATTAATTGAACTAGATCAACGCTCTCGTAATAAAATCAATTGCATTACAACCCCTTGGTCCGGTTAGAAGAGCTGCGTGATTGCTTTTGGTAATATTTATAGCGCAGACAGAAACATGTTTTACTATGTTCCTACTTACCTGCCCTTGTGCTGCATCTCGGTGTCCAATGGACGAAGCAACGGCTCTAGGTAGGTCTCCTTTTCGTAGTCTCTGGGCTTTTGCGACACTGGTGCATCGTGACGAGATTCATCACAATCCCGGATACCATCCGCCTTCTAAAATCCACCATAATAAAAGGTTTTTAACGTATATGATTGCAGTTTTGGAAAGCCAGCTGAGAAACGATTTCAGGAATTTCTCCTTAGTTTTTTACGTCCCAATGACAACCTGGTGTTACGCATATGCATGGACGACAATTGACACAGGTGACCACAAATGTGGACTGATTGTTCTTTTGCCGACTGTGGCCTTAAAAACGTTTTCCTTTCGGATAGTTATAATATGTATGTATTTACTTCTCTAATGCCATGTTTTAGTAGTTGACAAACCAACAGGCAGACCTGTTGGTAAGTGGTCACCATCGCCCATGAGTGTCGGCAATATCAAGGATGTCAATTCTTAATTAAATCTGTTATACTTACATGCGTACATAGTAAGGAAGAATGGATTCCATGTTACTCGGAAGACGTGGACAACAACAAAAAATCTTCTTTATTGGAAACCAAAAATTGTATATATAAAAATTTAGATACAATATTTTACGTACAACAGGCGGCCTTATTCCTTGATTAGCGATCTTGTCCTGACACCCGATTGAGCTGATAGAGTATATGGAGTAATGAAACAGGGTAGGGTTGCACGATTATGAAAAATAGTTATATCTATTTACTTTATCAGCAGATGGTGTAATTGCAAAAGTTGAATTGCAAGGTACAAGAATTGGTTAAGAACAGGAAATAGTGGTATAAACTAGATGTTCGTAAACTTATGGTAATAAAATTGAGAGATAATGCTTTTTCATTAGTTTTTTGAATGAATCTAGTAACTGCATAAATGTACGTCGCACAGCTACTGCGGTGAAAGATTGTCCGTAGAAGAATGAAAACAATTGACTTTACGAATCAGGTATTAAAAAAATCTGCTATTATTTGCTCTTAGAAATTAACTTAAGATCCTTAGCTCCATATGCTACATCATAACGCTGCGAACCTAGCTTCAGGATGATGATGAGGATTATCTAGTGTACAAATATGTAAAATATTGACAATAAACACGAGATGGAATGGTTATGGCTGCAGTTTAATATAAAGTTGTTACTTATGTCACCATTTAATTAGACATTATGGCTCTTTGTAGCCCGCACTGGCAGGCGGTATGACTTAATCAATAGTTCAACAAGGAACCGTAGCAACATTATTTCGCCCACGTGGTCGTCATCGTCTAGAGTTATATTGCAATAAGTACGAAGTACCGTATATTTGACGTTAATAGCCACCTTGCTCAAACACATTGACTTTTGAATTTGTATAGTTGAACATCCCGAAAGAATGTACGAATTTAGTTTTTCTCTAATAATTGTGTTGTAAAACTCCCGTGTCATTATTGAATGTAGACCTGTTTATTACCGGGTACTATTCGAATTTCTTTCATCACAAGTTTGTAAAGTTAGATATTTTTCAACGTAGCGAAACGGAACGTACTGCCCGGAGGGTGTCGACCGTAATTCGCTAGAATCGTCATAACAGGACAAATTTTAAAGTCGATCACAGCTGGAAGTTAGGGACGGTTATTATTTATTATTTACGTTTCCTCGGACATTGAAATGATTATCTAGCAATCAGCCGCGGGCCGTGGCCAGTTAAATAAGGCTACTTAACCGGCTATCGTCCGTGGCATTGCTCGCGTGCGTTTAATATGTATCTGCATTTTCCATAACCTCTGCGAGTACGAGTATTAGCTGACACGCAGGGCAGTGGGACACGTACAACTTTTTGTGTGAGTACCTATTTTGTATGCAAGATTCGAAAAATGCGATGGGAATTAACTCAATGTCACGGATTTATCGTTGGAACTTAAATCCCATCTATTGTCGGTTATTAGCCTGACATCCTATTTTTTCCAGCACATCCAGACGCAATGCTGACATTTATTTAAAATGAACATTTTGTTTAACTTTTAGCAATGAATAATTTAATGATCTGTTTAAAGTACAATAGTTGCAAACGTATGTTTATTAATAAACAATATAAACTAATAAATTAATTCTCAACTCTCAAGGTGTTTTAATTGATAGCTCAAATTAATTTATACATAAGCAATAATTTTAGTTTAGTTTTAATATTTAGTTTATGTTTTCTTTCTGTCTTTCTTCCTGTGCAACAGGCCGAACGAATGCGTGTGCCATCGCCTGTAATGTACACCCGTAATAGCACCAACGTTTCTGCCACACGTCCGATACCAGACTTTTTGCATTGCGTATTAGATAATGACAGCGTGGGCTATAAATGTGCAGTTATCGTTAACTACGACGATTTTTTATGTAAATCGATGATTTGGAATGAAATCGCGACGACTGGTTGAAGTTGTCAATGTAATTATAGGGGTGTAACATTATCGATTAACTAATACCGGAAAACCTTAAACTATTCAGTTTTCGAGCTTACTTACTTACCGGAGTCCATAGGTACTTGGACAATTTTTTTTTTAAGTTTGTTACTGCGGAAGCTTGACAGTTTTGATAAATAGGAGATAGTTACTTGGCTCTTTCTATTTAATTTCCTATAAGGAATAACCATTTGTATGTTGCTAAGTATTTTTGGATCCTCCAGCTGTTTACCTAGTTAATGATATATTGATATTCTTGACAAAGACAGCGCTTATGTTACATAATATAAATAATATTTTTTTCCAGTTTAACGTCATCACTATTAAACACACATTTTCGTATTTAATTTTAATTTAAATTGCTAGAACACTTCGCATTTTCACTTCTACCGATGAAACATAATATTGTGAGGGAAGTTTTGCATGTTTTTAAGACCACTGACATCACCAAATTTGATCATTTGCTACGGTGTGGACCGTAATGAGTGTGCGATCTCATACTGGAAGAATATAAGAACACCGCAGTTAAGTGTCGATGAAAAGAGCGAGATAAAAGAGTTTGCATGTCAATCTGGGGCTCCATTAAGTCTTGAGTGCAAGCCACCCACCCTCCTCTGCTCGTGATGTTGTCATCGGACGAGTTTCTAGCCCGTAGGTCTCTCAAGAGGGAGGTCGCTAGGCTCTACGCCATCCAGTTTAATCCGACGTTACTTGCATGGTCGTACAGTATTTTTACCGCTTGGGTCGCTACTACGCTTCTTCTAAAATCGACCGTGAAATATTCCATAGTTCTTTTGCTCGCAGTGTTGGCGAGTTAGTAATAATTTATTTTATTAACGAAGCTTTTCGTAGTCGCGAGAAAGCTTAATATTAACACTGTTAAAGTTACTGAAGTAATATAATATACGAAACAAGTAACCGGTTACCTGCAACCAACCGTGAAACATTTTTAACGAGTTTCTGTTATATTATTGGACATATATTATTTAACAGGCACGTACCTGGCTAAAATCTTGACCGGCAACGCTTCGAGCATAAGTCTTTGATGGCATTGAAGTATAGGCTTCGGTGACCACATACCACCAGGTAGCTCGTCTGCTTGTTTTTCAACTAGTTACAGAAAAAAAATCATCTGCTTATGATAATTTTTAGATTTCTTATTCTGATTTTATATACTACATATACCCAGTTTTATTTTCTATTTTGTTCAAAACGAATCTCATTAGTATATCAATGTTGAAAATATAACTACTAAAACCAAATGCTAAAGAAAGGCGAAAAGTTCCGAGACAATTATACACATCACTCCCAGTTCCCGCTCTGAGCGGGGCTACAGTTGAGCGCAAACCGATCGCGTTACGTTAAATCGCAACGTTCCGAATTTGTAGCACATTTCTCAGTAATCCCCGACAATCTGTTAACACAACCGATACGTTGGTAATGAATGCGGACAAACATTTATGTGTGCGTCGCTCTCCGCGGAGCCGATCCTAGGGCACACGAGTCGCTGGGCCGCGAGCGATGTCAATGAATGATATAGTTTGGCTACATGATTTGACCGTCGATACACGCGGCAGATTTACAATGCGACCAGTAATTTATGGCGATGTTCGATCTAGATGTAATTTAATGTTGTCGGCGAACGTAAATCAAGCTCATCCACTGCTCGCGTTGATACCCGCTGGTCTGGGAGACTTGCAAACTCGATAATGCCATCGGACTATCGTGTACATTCGTATTTCGCCTAGAATTTTAATTGAGGCGGTCGGATAAACTTTAATGTTTGCTAGAGTAAAGAAAACAAGATTCAGATACGGTAGGACGTCTATATTATCACAGTAAGTCACTATCCACGTAGCGTAGTGCGGCTGCCTCACTTTGCTCCTCTGATAACTTTGTTATGTGATAAAACTCACGGATGTTTTAATTATTGCGTTATCGACAATTTCATGGTTGCTTTAAGACACAGACTAAGAACTTTTAATATCCGCCTCATATTTTTATGTTTAGTGTCGGTGTAGAAATTTGTGTATGCAAAAAAATATATACATTTTATTCTTGTCACCATTACAATCAATGATTCAAAATTACTGGGGTTCCTTGCTGCAAGTACACCCAGACACTGATCTAGGGCGAATTAACAGAACTCTTTTAAGACAGTTTGGAAAACTGTTGCGTCCATTTTAGGTCCACTATGTTTTATTCACTCGTAAAAGTTTGACTAAATTGTAATACTTATAATTAAATTTTTTTTTTTAAGTCAGTACCTAAATCATTCCAATGGACATATAAAACGCCATAACTGCTTTAGTGTGCATGCTTAATATAAGTCCATACAAATTTTATCGTATTTCTCAACTAATTCATAAAATTACACTTAAATGTTTCTGTAAAACTCGCAATGTACCACGAAACACTTTATCGGGTTATCTATGTTAAATGATTTATTTGCATGCAAATGTCCAGATTCTTGTTTTTGCTAGGCTGTGTAATTACGCTGAGTCGGTATATGGATAGCCGATGGGTAAGTTTTTTATGTGTTCATATCTTCTAGCCGACACAACGAGCGACCAACGGAATGTTCCCCATGTTTGTGGAAGTTCGACTGGTATGAATGAACAGCTTCTAGATTCATATAGGAATTAATAATTAGTACTTTGTTTCATTTTTAGTCTGACCTTGGGAAATAATGGTATGCCATATGCGTATAAGGTAAGATATTGAGTATTGGTTAATTATTTAACAATTTATTTAAATTATGTGTATTATATATTATTATCTTTAATATACGTGCATATGTATTAGAATTTATATAGAATATTCATAGGAAAAGCTACAGAAATGGATGGAACGTGTCATACTTTGTTAAATTTGTGATGAATAAGAGAATAACGTCTGTTTGACATCATTACAATTGTTGTAACTCTCATATGTAAAGATTAACATATCATGCGACTTTTATTACTTCGAGTTTGTTTCTATTCACTGAAGAAGTGGTCATTAATTTCTAATTCTCACATAACTAGAAAAATAAAACATTCCTGAAGGATTGAGAATCACAGCTTCAGAATGAGCATACGGATTTCATACCAATGGGTTATACAGTTGTGTAGAAGTTTCTCGGTTTGCAAGGGATGTCCTGGTGTATGCACCTATTATATAGAGATAATACATTGTCGCGTGTATACCGATTCAAATTCAAAATCATTTATATGTTATAGTATAGATGAATATATTAATGACAAAGACGCCTGGAAATAAATACTTTTGTAATTACTATGTTGTTTAAAAGATGCACAGATGAGTTCTTTAGCTGTTTCTTCTCCTTGATGTTAAAGCACCTTTTCGAAACGGTAGAAGAAGCATTTTTGACGTGAATAAGTGTATATTTATAGAATACCTACATGATTAAATGATTTTGAATTTGAACCTAAATCTACTAAGTTTACCTGTGGGAACCGATATACGGGCGCCCCACTGAAGGTTATTATCTAAGGTGACAGCTAAAAAAACTGTGGATTGTACATAGTCAATGTTTCATTATTTAAGGATTGTGTTGTAGTGCAAACTCTATACACTAGGTACAACTAGATAGAGAAGGTAGTTGTCAAGAAGGGAGTATTATGATGAAGAAAGGTCAGTCTAGCGACGGACATGGTATGGATCAGACGTGTGGCAGCGCTCGTAGATCTGTGTAGTAGTCCACGTGTGAGTGATAGTTCCAGATGTCCAGTAACGTGCATACCATAACGAACAACGGATATTACATAATCGAATGCTCTTATTTATCCTTAGTTAGGACGGTGAATATCCCAATTTTGAATACATAGGTATGTTTTTGTATAAAATACATATTTTCATCTTATGTTTTCATTTACGAACGGTACCTGTCCTTAGAGTTCCTTAGAGTTGGTTAAAAGATCTAACTATAATGACTGGTGTTCAGTTCTATTAATGAAATTGATCTATTGCCCTGAGAGTCAACATACTAAAGATAATTAAGGATGAGTTAATTTCATACAGAAGGACTTTAACTAGCATTAAGAGAGATAGATTATAGGAACTTTAAAAACCTTACCTTACACCGTTAACAGTGCGAGTACAGTGCAATACGTTTAAGACAGCCGAAAAACGAAGAACACCACGAAAAAATGTTAAGAGAGATTGTTATAAAAGTTGCATTGTAACTGCAAGTGTATTGAGTAAATACGTCTGTATGGGTGGTTATTATTCATCGAATTCGTTGCAGAACTAACTGATTGTGTGTCCAGAAATTAGATTTTGCCTGGGCTTGTTACAGACGGTATCCCCAACTTTAATGCTATCACGCGCTGAATAGAGCGCACGAAATATAGTTAGCCCACCGCAGTCGGTGTCATCCAATAAACGAGCAGAGTATCTAAACAACGTTATGGAGACTAAATTGGCTGGTCGTAAATAACTAAATTGCATTAAACAATACAATTGGCTTAATATAAAATCGAAGTTTTTAAATCGTGGACTATATTTATTTTTAATATCTAAAGTCTTCGAAGAAACTGTTTCCAAGTTACTTTAAAAAATTACCATGAAAAGTACCTAATAAAACAATACATGTTAACCCTCTGAAGTCAATTTTTACATTATTTTATGGACTAATTTAATTTCGCAAAAGCTAGAACGTTATCACTTTGTTTTATGCCCTCGATGTATACAGACAAAACGTGAAGTTTCATATCAAAATATCGTACATTCCTAAACTTAAAATGTTTCGTCGTAAGTGAACCAGCTCGAAGTCCCTCTATTATAATCTACAGATATGTAAAAAAACTAAACCGCAATTTGACGATAGAGCATATCAATTGTTTTTTGCTGGCTAGTCATCAGTATTCGCATCAAAAAGGAAAACATTTTACAGGTTCACAAAGCGATGGCACTCGAACTGATCTTTATTTGTCGGGCAAACAAAAACTAGATATGCCATTTATTTCCACCTATATGGCGGATGACTTTGGCCAATGTTATTAATAAGACAGCGCTTGGAAAAACTGTTTGACGTTGACAAGGTTACGTCGATTGCACCTCGTTACACGCTTTGTGACTTCCGTGGAAACTTAATAATTAGTTTGCGCTACAATTTCCTTTAGTCACTAACAGGATTGTATGCTCGATAACATTGATTCATATACTTGGTTCCGATTGCCTAGTAGTATATGTTTAGTTAATCAAATTTGGTACTATAAAAAATCAAATTCTGTTTGTGCCGTAATAAAGTTATCGAAAGGAGTTTGTTTTTTGTCTATTGCTACTTGCTAGTTTTGTGAAATTTACAACACATTCATTAGATTACTTTCCTACAAGGCCTTACCTTAATGGGATCCTGAATGTTGGTTGCATGTGAGTTATATCTAAGTCAAAAAAAAATTAGTTTCAGTAACTTTGTATTCATTCTAAGGCCAAACTGTGCTTCACACCGACCTAACAACAACTGATAGTAATTTTACATGCATTTTTTTACTTTAAAATGATCATTTGCTTCTCTACTCAGCAACAGTAAAAATCGTAGTATGAAAACAATTAAATGTTTTTTCAGAAGGTAGACCCGAAATATGTATCAAAAAGTTTACCCTTCTTCTTCTTATTCGTAAATGTGTGCGAATACTGTCAATCCGCACTTGGCCAGCGTGCAGCATGTTATGCTATGGCCTTAATCTTTCTCAATGTAAAAAAGACCTGAGCCTAATGTATAATCATCACGTTTCATTTTGATGATAATACACTTTATACTATTCGCAATGGGTTTGAAGGAACTTGTTCGATATTTAAAAAATGCAGATTATAAAAACGTCGCATGTGTTAATTGTATAATTTAATATAACATAACTAAATATCTGGAAGTAGAACAACCAAAATTACATTTGATATGAATACTTCTACAGCACTCAATATTTCTTGGATTGCACATTGAACAAGTCGCTGCATAATATAAATCGTAATAATGCGCTTGCCCCCTTGACAAGGTAGTCCGTTCATTTGCACGTTTGGTCGATTAGTTGCTTAAAAAATGCCGTCACTTTTGTTTGGTGGGGAGCTAGCGATGGGGTCCAGATCTGGTTTTACTCAAGCTGTAAGAACTTAGAATTAATTTTTAAATAGATCACTAGCTATAAATTGTAACCCTAAGTGTATGTTTATGTTTTCTTTTTACATAAAATAATTCAATGCTTGACAACGATTTATATATCTATGTACATCATACGATTATGCATCCGGTAGGTACATGCCCGGCCCGCCCTGCCGTCTCCATATCGAGATAAATAAGCGATCCACGTCTGCCAACACCAGATTAAGAGTTACTTTCACGTACAAAAGGAATTATTATTGGGTACGCAGCGACGAATATTATTTTTCTCGGAAAAAGATAGATCGCTTAAGCGATTTTACGGGAAATTAATTTTGGCAGTGAGCGACAGGGCGCGGCAGTGCCTGCGATGATTTGTTGCGATCCGAGCACGCTCGTTACACTTCCCGATAATGACGCATACCATTTACTCAAAAGCAAAGCTAAGGCCGTAATTCGACTGCGTTATCTCACGATTCCCGGTAACCATCGCCGCTCGATGTTTTTAACCGAAATTAAATCTGAATGTAGTTTAAATGCGAGTAAAAAGCATCTTTGAATGGCAATAATGTTTAATGTTGACTCTTTTACAATTTTTACAAATTTTCTTCACCGCTCCAGCAGAATAGTATTTAAATATGAAGCATTGAATTATAAAATACTTGTACATAATAATTTATACACAAAATTTTATTGCAAGTATCACACGAATTTGCACCATTCCATGGTTAACTCTGAGATTTTTTCTTCCAACATATATCTATCGCTACTGAACTTTACGTAGAAGTATGCCGGCTTCCTATGCAAATCTGTATAATGATCGTCGGAAACCAATCGTTAATAATATCGAGAGAAATCTTCCTATATGTGGCGCAATTCTAGCTGAGAAGGTCTTAGGGAAAAACACCCACAAATCTTGACATGTTTCTCCCTCAGATAGAAATCATTAATATACCAATATTAAATTTAATGAATCATGACAAAGGAGTGAGTTAACGTTGCTACTACGTATGAAAGTGTCACTGTATATTTTTGAAAAGAGACATGTGATTAACGACGACTCCGTAGTTCAGTTGGTAGTGACCCTGCCTGCCGAGCTAGGGGTCCCGGGTTTGATTCCCGGCCGGGGCAGACATTTATGTGGCAGATAAATGTTTGTTTTCGGGTCATGGGTGTTTGTGATGTCATATTTGTGAATGTCCATGCCACCCACAACACAGGCTATCCTATAGCGGAGGTGTGAGTTCAAACAGAACTTTGACAGTTGCATCTATGAGTATATGTAAATTCTACTTTGTATTAGAATTTGAAGTTTCTCGTTCGACAGATTGTGTCACATTTAGTTCCGCTATTGCACTGCTGTTCTATGATATAATTGGGGCGTAATTAGTAAAACTGCATGCGTATACGCATTCCATCCCCCCAGATGCACGCTGTCGCTGCACGACTAAGTCCAGTTACAATAATTAATATACTGTAATGCGATACGAGCTCCCCTGTCGTCGTTCAGTTAATGCATCGTGATTTACGCGCACAGAACACGCCGTTAATCTTATTACCACTCTCATAAACTTTATCATCCGACCGGCTACGACCACCTCCGATCAATATATATATATATATATATATTCTATGCGCGGTGCGGGAACTATCACGGAAAAATCCGCTAGTAAGATGCTTTCCACGAAATTTATTT
>DWPT01006472.1:0-11428 GCA_018251895.1 Agathymus mariae mariae
TTGACTGTACATAATCTTAATAATAATTATACAGCTAGTATTCAAAACTAGTCACCCTACCTGGCCATGTACCGTCTCCAGGCGGCAGCGGCGGCCGGAGTCCAGGTCCAGGAAGCCATGAGCGCGCCGGCAGCGAAGCAGCAGAGCAGCCGCAATTGCAGCACCGAAACCGATGGACGCACGCCGCTCGAACACTCCTTCGAACTCTCCTTCAACGCTTCCAGGCGACATCTGTTATTGTTAACATTCACATGAGATATATGATTATGGCGACAAAGAGAAAAAATATTTCTTTTCAACTTATATGACCCTATACACTATCGATTTTAAGTGTAACAGATGCTAACGATCTTTATATCATATAAGAAGACCTTCTCACAGGCACATAATTACGAGAACAGTGGATCAACATGTGCTTTTTTTACTGTTGTAAAAAAGCTAACGGACAAAATTTGTACAATTTTGGGGCATAAAATAAACAGAGAATTAAAAATTTGTATGGATGAATGTACGTAAACATTGACACAATGAACTAACAATAAACACCAACTCACATCAAATCAAAATCCTTTAATCATATATCATCTGTAAATACACTTATGCACAGAATTTTTTGCTCCTACTACCTTGCATCTCTTATTGACTACATCATTAATTAAACTCACCTACAACTATAAATAACTTAATGTACATTGCTAACTGGTACTGGACACGTTTTGATCCTTCGAGCCGGACGTAAAATACAAAGTGAGTCTGACTTACATGACATTCCGTTTAAAGGACTCCTTCCACAGATCGGCGTTCTTGAACTCGTACACGTGACAAGTGAACGTAACGCAGATGAACACCGCTACCAACGCCGCGGTGAGCGAGCACCTCGTTATAGTCTGGCGGATCTTATTAGCGGCACGCGGCGATATCACGTCTTTGCTGGACACACGGACCGCTATCAGCGAGAACACGCCTGGAAAGACAACAATCTTTTATTTGTATTACTATACCTTACCAGGTGATGGAAGATGGAAATAGCGCTTACTCGGCCGTCAACATCAGAACTTGTAGGCATTCCTCACTCATTCACGTTTAAAGGCCTCTCGCCATTCGGCAGGGTACTTCCTGTTTGGGGTGTCAAGCCCCTTACATCCCCGAGCCCTAACCAACCGCTCCTGCTGATAGTGCACTCAAGTAGTAATAGTGCTGCTAAAGACAATGGCACTAAGCTCTATTAAGAGGTCGTTGCGCACTGTAATCACCAGGTTAATTCAGTTGGTTCGCATGCGCAGTGACGATTTCTGACCGCTTAGCTACTGTCCTACTTCAAAATTTAAAGCGTCAATGATGCCTCTGGTGTTAAGGGAACAAGGCATCCTGGGTGCTAATGATAAAAACACACCATCAAGTAGTCCATGTGGTCGCATGCATGTTATTCACAGCCTAATTCCTCTTCTGCCACCGAACGATCCCACATACTGCGTCGATACATCTCTGCGTCGTGTACATTCCACCGGATCTCACGCTTTCCTGCGTCATTTTGTATGAATGCTGTAAAGGACTCGAGGACTCGAAATACATTGCCTCTGTTGGCGTTACATATCGATTATAGTATGGGTGTGTTCAAATTAATATATTAAAGAGTTCTGTACTGGCCAAATAACGCACATAAATATTTATTTTGTTATGACATTATTTTAAGCCTAGAGAGAATCTATTTTTATACGGCGTCAGCTCCTCCTGCCACATCTAAAGTAATTGACATAAACTCTTATATACTAACATTATTAAAGATCAATGTATACATATCTGACCCCTAAGAAGGAAGTATCCACCGAGCACCAGCACGACACACAGAGGCGCGAGCAGCAACCCCGCGCGCACCGGGTGATTCACGTAGCCCACGAAGCACACCCCCGTGACGCTGTTGCCGTCCACCTCGCCGAACGCCATCGTGGTGATCGTTAGGACGAGGGGCAACGACCACGCCACCAGGTGGAAGTACGCCGCTTTCTTGTCGATCCTGTCTTGGATTTTACCTGGCAAGGGATTAAGGACATGCATTCAACTAACTAAAGTAATTTGAAAGATAGAAATGAAAAGCCTATCTTAAGTTTTTATTTTGTGTATTTATTTACTAGCGTTATAATGAAATGTAATGATCAAATAGGGTATACTTTAAATATAAGCACGAGATTCGCATTGATCGCGCATCCACCATATTATCTCGGTAACGTGGAATACAACAGATTATTTACAAATTTATATAGTCTAGTATTAAATAATATACAATACTGAAGCAAATTTCTATGTGTAAAACCTTTTTTATATACGTACAGTTATATATATTTTAACACGTTTATAGACAATAAATGTTTACCAATTTAATCATCACAAGCTGCGCACATACATATGTGTATATTGTATGTATAATGTATAATTAAATGATCTCACCTAAGGCTCGAAAACTCATATGCCAGGCGTACGTGAATATAACAAACCACACGCAAGCCGCCATCATGAAATAATATACCTGAAAATAAGGTAAAATTAATTTGTACGTAATTAAGTTGTAATTAAGTTAACGGAATTGTACATGTTTGTTATATCTATGGGAAACTTTCACAAAACCCTGCAGAGAAAGTAACGACGTGATGTAACACATCAAAGAGCACGATTAGTTTTTACTTAAGTATACATTTTGAGAGGTACCGTCAATAAAAAAAAAAACAAAAAAATGTAACTAAGTACCGAGGTTGAGCAAATAATATTTATTAACATATGTTAAAAAATGAAAGAAATCGTGGTGAGATTGTTAATTACATTTACAGATAATACGACTTACACTGAAATAGGAGCAAAATTTAAGAGCATTTTCTAAAAGTTACATTTCCCTACAAGCTAAATTGAGTGATTAATTAATGGTACAATTTATACAAAAGGTACTATTTATATATATATATATGGTACCTACGATTTACATAATGTACTGTCTATATTTCTATATAAATGTATAGTGTCTCTCTGTCTGTACATTCTATTTTTTCGTCAAATTTCATAATAAACAGTCGTTTAATGACTAACACTGACATAAATTTGACCACTTTGAAGATTTTTGTCTGTCTGACTGCATGTCCCGTGACAAATCAAGAATGGCCGCTAGTTTATATGTAAGGTACGATCTACACATGAAGTACGATTTATATAAAGTTACTTTACTAACCAAAACGAAAACAACAACACAAGACAAGTTCTCCTCAGCGGACGGCTCCCCCTGTCGGCGGGTGCCGTCCTTGGAGCAAACTATGTCATCTCTGGAGTCCACGCCGAACTGTACCAGCCACCTGCAAAACAAATTGGTTAAGTCGAATATGAAACTACGGGATTCATAAATACTCGGCTGAAGCGGCTAAAAAAAATTTGACAGCACGTAACTTCTACAAAAGAAACGTCTGTTAAGGGATTTCGAAAATTACACCTCTGGAAAGTTTAAATGGGAGTTATATGTTTGTGTAAAACTTTATATTTTTGCACTTGAATTAAGGAAATTGATATTTGGTCTTTTTGTTAAAGATTAATAAATTAAAATTTACATGGAGACGTTTCTTTTCGAAAAATTTCGTACATTGTGTACTATAAAAAAAACGACGGACAATTTACAATTTTACGATATTCATGTCCAGAGGATGAGAAATAGAAGATTTGCATGAAAGCCAGACCAGTTGAATTAATGACAATTAGTATATGACATGACAATGCAAGTCTAGTAGTGGATATATCGGCGCGCCGGAAAGCGATTCTATCGTATTTCGAAAAGATGCAAAAATGAGTTATATACATTGTTTGAATCTGAAAAACATACTGCAACGGATGATTCTGGGTTTCATTCTTCTACAATGATTTTTATTTTAAATACGCCGTAAAATTACTTGTGAATAATTCGAAATTAACACAAAAACAAATGTTGCAAATCAACAAAAAACCGCCAGTTTCATATTTTGAATTGATACAACAAAATTGCTGCCTATAGTTTTACAAATATTACACACGCCTCGACTGAGTTTCGTTGCTTGCAATGACTTACACCTTCACACCGCAACAAACTATAGTTTCAAATCAGGTACAGAAAAATCGCTGCTCGGGACTTGTACGTCGCCATGAGATATTACCAAATTCGCCTCCCAAAGTGTATGTACTCGCTATACTTACATACATTTTAAAATGCATATTTATATTAAAATTTAAAACTTACCTACCGTTCGTAGTGCACAATAAATATTCAGCATGGCAAAAAAAGTTAAAGATTTTCTAGGAGAAACAGACGATGAAGATAATTTATAATATTTCTTTCATTTATTATTGTCTTGATTTTGTATTTAGTAGAAATTTTATTTTGGTGTACGGTATATCCGAACTGAAAGTTTTTCATATCAACGGACCGCATTGGTGTTGCACTTAAGTAATAAACTAATTTACTTTCGTCATTGTAATTTACGTTCTAGTGTTCTCACCCCATAGAAGCGACGGCGAAGCATACGTTGATGTAGAAGATGACGAGAGCAGGATACTTGTTCGCGCTGCGCCAATCTATGAGGAAGGTGGCTACTGTCATTAGATTGAGGGCGAGGCACACGCCCGCGCCCCACGCCACCAGCCTGTGTATTTGTTGGTGTTCGTCTTCGGTGTACAACGGATCACGACAAGGAAGACCACATCCGGATATGCCTGGAATATAATGTAACCACTCATCTCCTGATCTCTGCGATATAATAGTTTGTACTATATAGGGCAGGTAGATGTATGAAAGGTCTAAATGATATCTACTTTTTTGGAATTAACATTACTTTTTTGGATTTGACGAGTTTCCAATAAAATGGCGGTAGTGCGTATAGAACGCCAATTTCATACGTAAATTAGGTAGTAGGTATCAGTAATTACTGCTGCACTTTTCATACTGCTTTTTCAGTATGGCTTGTATTCTATTTGGTCTGATCTGGATGATCTAGTGCTTAGAAACGCAGGAAACTATAGTTTAAAGTAATTACAATTATTATTATGATGTTTGTGCACGTTGTCATAAAAAAAATTATTACTGCTTTAGCCAAAAAATCTTTTTTTTTTTTTTTAATAATTTGAAACCGAAACTTATTTTTTTTTTTAATATTATCCCTCTTAATTGTAATAATTTCATAAGTATTCATATACTCACTGAACACAAAATTTAATATAAAAACGTACCTTCATAAAAATGTAAATTCTTATCGGTGTGTATTAAAGGCGGTAAGCATTTCCCAGTTGTGTTAAACTTCATTTCCCTCGCAGCATTTTCACACTTGGGTGGAAACAGCGTGGCATTGCATTTTAAAAACGACGGGAAATATGATGTATTGTACAAAATGGCGCACGGTTCCATGGTGATTTTACACATTTCGAAGGACGGTAGATATACCATATCGTGTCCTAGTATCCGTTCACAATTTGGCATGAAGGTTGCACAGAGCAAGGGTTGAATTACTGCCCAGCATTTTGGCACATTAATGAGTTCCTTATAAAGTTCCAGCTGGTTTTGTATTTTATACTGGTTATCATAAAATGTTAGATGTACACTGGTTCTGTTATATGGCAACTTCACACCGAGGCATGTTGTTTTGTTAAGGGGCTCGCATCGTGCCCTTCTCACGCAGCTGTCTAGTTTCATTTCCCGCTCCGGAAACCATTGCGACCCCTTTTCGGACTTGAGCAATCTGTAATTCGGCGTCCCTTCTATGGCTTCTAGGCGCGCTGTAGTGTTCTCACCGCTGACCGTTACGGAATTTTTATCAGCGCCGTTATCGTACTGACTCCCATGACAGATCGCTATCAACAACATTGAACGTACCCATCCTCCCAGTTTCATCTGAAACAAAGAAATTACCAATGTTCACTTCCTCCGCTGACTTTCCACAAATCCTCTTAAATTGAAATAATGCTAAGAAATGAAAACTACCATTTTTATTTCCAATCTCTCTTTATTTATGTAGGTGGAGGGCGATATAAAATGAAACCCTTAAAATTTGCATAATTTTATTAAAACCATAAAAGTTCCATGTGTAACTTAATAGAGTTTTAAAACAAACAATACAACAACTTTTATTCAGTTTTAAAATCTGTTACCCGTCCAAGGATAGGTTCGGCAAGGGGAGGCATAGTCAGTACTAGTAAAATGAGACAAAATAGCATGATAAAAAATATTGAGTACAACACGAAGTTCCATATAGAAATTAATTATTCTATATAATATGGATTATTTGATAGGCATATTTTCGAAATATAGTAATAGTTTAGGTTGATGATAGTAGATGATGCCCATGATAAAAAAATATATCACTAATAATAAAGTTCACTTGTTAGTTATACAAACAACTTGTATATTTATTGACAATATTTTTCAACAAAAATAAAATTATAGGTTTAATTATATGATATATTAACGAAAATGATATCCTACAAATCAACATGTTAATAATTTAACAGATGAAAAAAGCATAAACATTGTTATGCTGCCAATATGTTGACATGGAAATTAAAAATAGGCCCATACCAATAGGTTCGTATTTGTGAGAATAACATAATATATAAGTAGGCACTGACCATAAAACGGGTGAGGATAGGACTTCCTTGGACACGGTTACTTTTTTATTTTATTATTATTTATTTTTACAACATTTTTAATCCCACATAAACAAAAGTAGCATTATGAAGATGTGTCTTTATTAAAAAAAATATTTTATTATAAACAATACATAAATACCGTCTTACTATAACAACGTTGACTATTGGTGTCCAGAGATTTCTTCAACGTTTTCAAAAAAGCTTCTGAAGCTGCTCCACTGCTGACTCATACTAATCCAAGATCTGAAGTCATTCTGCATACCAATAGATTACCTGTTATTACAACAAATACATATAATAATCTTTCAACGTTCTAATCAACTACATTAGAAACTGATAAACTTACCAATCTTTGTAGTTATGCCTAGATACTTCTTACACCTGTAGAATATTCAAATATTTTTTGTGGCATACTTTTTATTATGTTTCAACACAAAAATAAAATAGAAGCTATAAAGAAAAAAAAATATGTACAACCTTCGAAATCTCCATCACTGTTTATTTAACACTTAACAACTGAACACTCATCAGTTCATCATAATATTAAGATAATCATTAAAATGTCTGTGCATAGTTTTTGAGAATAAACACGTTTGCTAGTTGGGAACTGATTTTCCGCCTCTTCTAAATGATCTATTGGTGCCACTACCCCTGCGAGTCCATGATCCACGGGATGCATTTCCCCTGCGATTGTTTCGGCCACCATGTCCATTAATGCCTCTTCCTCTGCCTCTATCCTGACCTCTGCCGCGACCCCTACTTCTTACCCGATCATTCCATCTCTGGTTGCGTCCATAGTTATCACCATTATTGTCTTCATTATTGAAATGATCTTCATCATAACTATTCTGTTCATATGATTCTTCTTCGTTGTAATCATCATTTTCTTGTGAGTATGGTTGATCTGGAGAATAACTAGAGTCATAATTACCTTTATTGTAACCATTATCTTGAAAAAGTGGACGAGGTGGCATGTTACCCAACATAGGCATATTTCCTATTGGTGGCATGTTTCCCATTGGTGGAATTCCACCCATTTGCTGCATAGACCCCATAGGAGGCATGGAGCCCATTGGAGGCAAACCAGCCATGTGTGGTGGTGGCATGTGTATAGGTCCCATAGGATGCATTGGAGGAGGACCCATTGGAGGTCTCATAGAATTCATATTCATAGGTGGTGGAGGTCGCATCATATTAATTGGAGGCATATTACCACCAGGTGGCATAGTATTGTTAATTTCTGGACCATCCTCATAATCATCATAGTTCTGATCCTCATGATTATGCTCATTGTCATCTATGTCATTGTAATCTTGTTTCTCATAATCTTCATTTTCATTGTCATTTTCAGAACCATCACGGTCAATTTCTGGTGCTGGATATTCAAACGGCAGGAAGTTTTCATCATCAGCATCTTCTTCCAAATGAGCCATCATATCATGCAATTCTTCTATATCACCAGTAGCTATATATTTTTTTAGAGCTACATGGCCTTCATTTATGGCCTTTTCTAGTTTCGAACCAGGATCTACAGTTATAAATTTACCATATATAAATATGGCTGTTGGCGTAATTTGTTGCAAAGGCACGGCTCCAGGCATAGATTCCACTAAAGCTTGAGTCAATGCTTCTGTAGCTGCATCATCTACTGATGGACCATGATTCCATTGAGCCTGAAAATTTCTAGGTATGGGCTTACTATATGGTACCTTTTTAACTTTTTTCTCAAATTCCATGGGAATCAGTGTTGTGTCCAGATCAAGACCTGGTATTACTTTATCAGCATCAGAAGAAAATATCTCCACTTTATCTTCTGGACCCATCCCTGGGATAACTGCTGTTTCTTCTAACTCATTGTCATCTTGTACACCAGGTGGTAGAGTGTTTAGATTATATTTATCTCTCATTTGATCTCCTGGACGATTCCGAGTCCAAAATTTAGATGTGTGGTCATTTGATCCAGAACATAAAATATGGCCCAGAGGGTGCCACGCCATGGTCCAAACTATGGATTCATGAGCACCTTCTATACAACCAACTTCCTTATCTGTCCCAACATTCCAAAATAAAATAGCCCCATCAGAGCCACCAGAACAAAACAATCCTTCATGAGTAGGATGCCATACTACACTGGATGCTTCTTTCTTATGTCCCCTAAATACCTGCAACTCTGTCCCAAGCTTACGAATATCAAATAATTTCAGTAAATGATCCCGAGATGCAGTTATGAGCCAATTTCCATTTTCGTTCCACTTTAAATCCATAACTGTAGATTTATGTGCATGCAAAGTTGATAAAGCCATGCCTGACTTGGGATCCCAAAGTTTTATTGGTTGCTGATTATCTTTACTTCCTGATACAATAAGAGCCTTAGTTGGATGCCACTGGACACACTTAACATCAGCACCATGTCCTCTAAGTATTCGCTCTTCCTGACATCTATAAAAGTCAAATATTCGGAGGGTACCATCATCTGAACAAGTGACAATCTTTGCATCACTGGGACTAAAGCTGATACCTCTAACTGCTTCTTTATGAGCTTGGTACATTTTTACATTGTTCATATTGCTCTGCCAATATTTTATAAATCCTGAGTGATCACCAGTAACCATCCAACCTTCACCATGTGACCAGACCATTGATCTTACAGGTGAATCATGAGCTTGAAGAATTGTTTCAAAATTAAAAGTTAAGCCATTCCATAAAGTGAACTCGCCAGATGATGCGCCAGTAATTAGTCTTCTCCCTTCAGGAGTCCAGGCAACGGCAAATATGGGACATCTCATTTTATTAGTTGCAGTTTTAACAAATCGAGTTGTTACGGCATTAATTGGATTATCTGGATAAGAAGGTGGGGGCAACAGGTCGGGAGTATACATAGCGTCGGGCTGCAAAGCGTGTCTGTCCCGCCAGTCCCGTTGCCAAACGCGACACTCTAACGCTTTTATAATGGCAGCATTATAATCTACTGTTTTCCGCATAACTGATTTACGTAAACGTTTACCATCGAAATCATCCTGAGTCATATTCAGTGGTCCCTGGGGTGGGAAGCGCATCTGATAGTTGAAAGGTCGGAAATTATGGCGTATGTTGTTACGGCCCGGTGGACCCATGGGCCCACTCATACCGGGCGGAGGCATTCCCAAATTCGGCGGGGGGTGTCCAAAATCCATGTTAATGACTTGGATACCTATTTAGAGAAATATGTAAATTACAACAATGTCTAAAATAAACTAACACCACCCCTGTGCCGAAACAAATATAACAATAAAGTTTTAGTTGATGCCTTACCTTGTATTCAAAGAAAACGATGTGACATTCTAAGTGATGGTTTCACTACGGCACGTACTGTTTTTAATACTTAGTTCACAAACTATATGTTATAGCACAAAAATTAACCTAATTTATTGTTGAGAAATGCTATGCTACCTATCAAAAGCTACACAAGCAGCCAACGTGAACACAACCCATTCGTCCAGACCAGCCATTTTATGCACCACAGATGAAAAAGATTCTTTACTTCGTAATCGGTGTTCTATGGTTCTGTAAATTCCAAACATAAACATACAATGTATTAGATTCATGCAACACTGATATCCTTATTATCTATAAGATAAGATTAGATTAATCTTTCTTATATCATTATGTCTGTAATAAATAACTAACGTGCATGTACGTACATGTAGGATATAGATACCACAGTAAAATTAATTTCTATAATAACCTAACGGACTAACACATATAGTGTAACCATAGAGAAATCATTGAATTTTTACGTGATATCTATGTTACTAATATTAATACTATGTTTTTAACCCTTTAATCTCGATAACTAACGCACTAGTATATCTGAAAGAATTTAATAATTATATTTACTATATATTTAGCTTTCAGTTTACTTAAAAAATTTAATTAAAATTCTGTCTCTTTATCACAAATCTACACTCATCATTTCAGATAATGAAGTTTATATAACGCCATCTAAAATTGAGTTCAGGTATCAATCGATGTAGATGTTATATAATATTTTTTGTTGTGCTACTTGATAACGTTGTAAATTGTAATGATTACACACGTTAATATATTTGCTTTTAGTAGTACTAGTATTATAATATTTTTGAATGAATGAATTAAATATGAATTAAAAATATTCGAAGTTGACCAAAGTTACGCTTCGAAAGTCAAATGTACAACGCCATCGCTTTAACAATCCCTATCGTGTGGTCCCGGAAGAAAAAGTAGCAAAAAACTTCGGAAGAATTTTTTTCCCACTCACAGTTATTAAAAGGACTTACAAGGCTATATTTATATTAATATAATTTCCAAGCAATCTCATCTTTTTTACATAGAATAAGTTAATACGTGACAACAATCCCACCTGAAGGAAAGTGGTGATGAAGTCATAAGATGTTGAATGCGTTAACTTATAGAAGGCGGGAACATCGACGCGGGCAAGTTATTCCATTCCTTTGCAGTACGCACAATGAATGATGACGCAGAGCGCGCCGTCCGTATAGGTGGTACGTTTATTACGTAAGGATGGATACCCGCCGTACGTCGAGTTGTTCGATGGAGAAACAGCAATGGGGGAATGGGGGAATTAATTGGAATAATTCCTGTGCACACTCTCCAAAATGTATCCTATAGAAGACCAAGAGGCTGGCGACCCTGCGCCTGTGCTCATGGCTTTGCAGATTGGTTCCGACCAAATCTGGGTCACCAATGAGCCTCTTTGCACGCCTCTCCATCGAGTCCAATGCTGATAGATGACATTTGGCAGCACCAG
>DWPT01006473.1:0-11427 GCA_018251895.1 Agathymus mariae mariae
ACTACAGTTAGAAATTTACAGGAAATCAATATCAGGTAAGTAGGGGGTCTACCCAACACGGAAAATCATGGCAAGGGATCTACGACACAAAAAAGTTTGGGAAACTCTGCTCTAGACTCTGCCTCTATCCGAAATCATTCCAAACTTCTTTACCGGATTCTGTTGTGGTTACGGATATATTTTTATTTTGGATATCGGTTACGGTTACGGAGCTTCATAACATCCCTGTTTCAAACAAAATTGTGGTTTGATTTGAGGCAATTAGTACGTTCAATGATCAATAGAAATACTCAACACATAGGTCGAATTGGAAAAAACCGCCGTGATCGTCACATCAAGTGATGTAGCATCGATTCGTCAACGCTCCATTAAACATTAAAATTTAAACTGCAACCACGTTGTTTAAACCGGACTTATATTTGCACGTTCTATTTGTGAACACGCTGGTTACGAATAAGGCAAATAATATGTTTAATTGCTAAGTTCCATGTGAAGGAGACCGGCGCCGGCGCAATGGACGGACACGAATCACGCCTCGTTACCGTCGACGGGCCGACTGTGTGACAGTGCTGGTTCCGGTTGCGATGGCAACGTGTGGTCATTGAGATATATACAACAAATTAACATTTTAGACGCATCTCGGGATTTATATAACACAAAAATGAAATTGGGAAATTTACTGATGTTTGAGATCCAACAACGGTTTCGATTTTGAAATCGGTTATAGGTCGGTATAGTGCCGAAGTTATAAAAGACTAAATTCAAAATGAAAATGAAAATGAAATTAATAAAAACCAAATGATATATAACTATAATGGACACGCCCTCGTCTACCATTAAGTTGATTATGATAATAATATTAATACGATTACATTAAAATGCGTAATACAATAATTTTAATATAAATTATCAGTTATCGGTGTACGCCGTCGCTGCTAACACCACAATACAAATAACAGTGTCACTACAATACCACTGTTGAAACACTTGTGTTTGTTTATGTGTAGGCGTTACAAACGGCGCGTGGACGACACGAGTGTTACCTATCACTACGTACCACATGCGAGTCTTCTAGAGGAGAGTGAATAGGTTACTATAAGTTAGTACGTTTAACGTCTCAATCTTAGACTTCATCGCTGCTTACCATCAGGTGGGATTGTCGTCAAGCATTAAACTTATTGTATGTACAAAAAGGCGAACCCTTTAGTAACTACCCGAATTAAGTACCATATTAATAAGTGACTTGATTAAAATGTTAACTTATAAGTTTAGCGAATAACTTGTAAGCAAAAGAAGAATTGTACGTTGAGATGAGTGCGTGCTTTTTTGGTGTTCCGTGTACGAGTGAAAAGGATATATATATATATATATATATATATATGTCGTTCGGTCTATTGAGTGCGTTGTATGAGTGCCTACGTAGTTTATCCTCCAGGAGCACGTACGTGCGTACCTCTGTGCGTGTGATGCAGCGGATGGTGCGAGTCGGGCGGGACGCCGCTGGTCACGTTGTTGTAGATGCGCTTGTAGTGGTTGTACACCGCCACAGACAACACCTTCTTGGCGTACTCCTGGCCCACCACGTGCTTGTTCAGGTACTCGAAGATCTTCTTCGGGGGCGGCGGCGGTTTCCTGCAGATTCCATAAGCCGCGTCAGTTTGGTCATGTGATATAGAATTTTATTCGTAATTTAGTAGTGACTTTTGACCGGAACAAAAAAAAATAAAAAATATACATTTTTGGTAGTGTCTTACGGCCTGGACCTCTCTTGCTGTAACAGGTTGCAGAGTAAAAGTGCAGAAGAACTATAGTCGTCCCCTGATACCCGTCTGTCTATATGCTCGTCAATAGCAAGTTGGGTAATGTCGAAAGCTGTAGAAATACCTTTAATAAAACTAATATGTGCACATCCGATTTTAGAGTTACGTGACTTGATTTATGTGTTTGTTAGGCAACAAACAGATCCTTCGTCTCGTCTACGTTAAACATCAAGGTCAATCTTTGATATTTTGATCACACATATGACAACTGTCAAGCGTTCCCGTACTTTTGATCTTATATTAGGCAGCCGTCTGCGATTGTTTTAGTACAGATGATTTCGGACCATTGCTATCTTTTAACGCCGAAGAAGCATGAACACAGAACATCATTGGGAATGGTGGTGAGGTTAGCTGCTGACCGATGTTAAAAGATATTAACAATAGCTATCTAACGATAACACCGAGGACCAACTTGAACATGTTTGCCTTTATAAATGACATTAATATAACAAACCTATAAAAGCCGGACTTGTTATCTGTGTTATCCTTGATGCTCTTCTTGGTGTCCACCTCGCTGAGCACGACAAAAAAATGGTGACACTTCTCGCACTTGACGAAGCGCGTGGAGCTAACGAACGTCTCCACGTGTGTGCAGGGGTCGCCGCACTTGGGACACGTGAGGACTCCGTTGCCGGAGCCCGACTTTTTGCCGCCTGATGAGCCTGGGAAGATTGGGAGGCCTAATTGCAAATTGATGGAATAGTATTAACATTGCATGGTTACTATTGGATTCAAATAGGTAAGTTGTACACATTGTTCCAATGTTTTAGTGTACGTACACAATCAATTTCGTCATTAAACCGGTTCGCTTGCGTTCGTTTGCCGTAAGAATCCTGGAGTTTCAATGTTCAATATGAACGTTCAATCATTCATTCATTAAAATGCGAGATAACAAACATTTATGCCGTTTCCCTAGTATTGAATGGTCACCATTTCTCATGGACACATTGCTACTGGACACAAATATGGTTCGCAAAAAACTATGATTGACACCGGTCTAACCGATATTTAAAACTAATTTGAAATAAGGATGTTTGACGCTGCTCGTTTCACGATCGTTTTCCAATCTGTGATGGTAATTTTGCCCGGTGAATAGTGAATCGTTGGAGGTGAACTTATCACGTTACGGACTAGAATACCTACTTGATTATAATTAGCCGCGCTGTAAACTAACATCGCTTGACATTATAGCCGCTGCTAACATACTGCAGTTAAACTTTCGTAACTGAGGATTACTTAAAAACTTAATTATAAAACATAGACATTTTGTATAGTTCTGTATTTTATGCTGACGTTTCTGTCAAGTTCATGACACTCAATTATACACGAAATTCCTAAGATGCATTCACCCGCAGTAGTAGTTAATGAACGACACTATGTCCTAAAAACAACAACGCGATTCAATAACGTTGTCTCCACCAGCATTTACCAGCTGGTGCTGGTGCTGGTCACGTAAATACTTCCTTTTAACTGTAACACAGAGCATTGATGTAAATTCACAATTTAGAGATCTGTGCTACTGTGATTTACTAGCTAGTAATGTACATATCAAACGTTAATACTTAAATAACGACATTATATTTATTATCCCTTGTGCATGTGATTCATACAAGATATATACCCGATAAGGTTAACAAGTCAACTAATTACCCTTGTATCGCATACATGTTATTACAATATTTAATTCATGTAATATTAGAGCAGTGTTATTTTTAACGCACCTATATAGTAGCAACTGCTGCCATTCGTGCAGATGGATGTAAGAGCAGCAAATTTCCTGTCTTAGTTATCAGGCCTACAGATACATGGAACACGCTCAAGTCAATTAAAACAAACAGCAAAGCCCGCGTCCTTAGTCTGGATGATGTTCAGATGCGCCATGACGACATGGCCAACAAATTATTGAACAACTCAAACAAAGTAGGGTCTCGAATATGGTTATCGTTAAATTTTTAAATTTGGAATAACGCTTTATAATTTCATCACTGCAATTTTTTCACCTTGATTACCAACCCGGATTTAAAAATCGGCAAAGGTCCGAAACAAAAGGCCGTGAATCCGGACAAATTCGGATGGACAGATCCGAGCCAGGTCGGTATACAAAAAAAATAAACAGGTGTTACCAGAATCACCAGGGGCCGCGTCCTTTCCGTGCTGGCCGGGCGGTACCGGGGGCTGCTCCGTGGGACTCTTGCACAAGACCGCGCAGGTGCTCAGCACGCGCGGACAAGCCCGTCTGAGAGCGCGGCATGTTTGTACTCCGCCTGTGAGACATGCCGCTGTTAGAAAATAACAAGTATAGTCCCTGAAAACCACTCTTATATATTTTTTGTTACGAAAGCCCTATTTATAGCCTTGCTAATTGCTAGTTACGATGTTTGTCGAACACGGGATCACAATTGACAAATTACCTAGTTTTACGTTAAATGTACTGACAAAATCAAAGCGATCCTACAGTATTAATGGGACAAAAGTAAATCACACATTATTATTTCAATTAATAAGTGACTAATAGAAAGAAAATTACGAAGAACTCACAGATATGCAGGACTGAGTTCGACACCCGTTAATTGTATTGGGTTGTTTATTCGATAAGTAAATTCAAACATCATCCTACATACATAACATATTATTATGTCACTCTTCTTGAGCGTCATTAACGTGTTACCGGCTAAGGAAGCGCTCAACTAGCTATCCAACAGTGCATTGGGAAACATTAAAACAGTTCACAGATAATTTTAGGACGGCAAGTGGTAGTTAAAGAACGTTAACACCGTGGGTTAACGTACGCTTAAAACAGCTCGACTTATCCAAATCAGTGCTGCCTACTTTTGTACTCTTCCAAACCGCGTACTGTCCGCCCGCTGACAATAGCGACAATGGAGGTCGGTTCTCGTCTTGTTGTCCTCGACAGTGGGCCGCTTTCTTGTTTCGGCGAAACTGTCACGTTTGAAGAACTGAGCCGAATGGACAAACGAATCACAATGACATAAGGCAAGTTTTCGAAGGATGTTTTGGTATCGACATTTTCTTTCCTCTTACATGTTATAGGTGTTTTAAAGCTTTAGCATTTCGGATATGTTATTTCTTTTGTATGTAGCTAGTCGACAAACGGACATACATGCTACCCAATGGTAAGTGGTCACCGTCGTCCATAAACCAAAGTAACCAAAGGCATCAACCAACGTATTGCCGACCAAAAAGGAAGCGGGTACCGGATTATTATCGGCTCGCCGATACTACGGCAAAGTCACGTTATAATAATTGACCCTCCTTAGGTGACAACCAAGTGAGCAATATACCCTACCACCATGTAAATACCGTCGAGATCAAACTGGGTGGTATACGGCCCAGCAACCGTCAACTGGAGGGACCATTTGTCATAGCCTCGTCCGTTTTCATCAGGGTGCATCACGAGTAGGGGCGGTTGGCTTGGACTCCAGGACAGATGGAGCCCTTTGAACCTTTCAAAACTGTCATGGCTCTCTTGACTCTAAGGATACTTAAACCCGACAGTTCCTCGTCAAGTAGTAAATACGTATGTAAAAATGTAAATTCAGGCTCCTAAAATAATGTGTTATTTTTCTTCCTTTTATTGTGTCTTATTCCTCTATATGAAACTTAAAAATTTACAAAAAAAAAATAGGCCTTTATATCGATAACAAATTCTATGTAAATAAAAAAAATTCAAAAATTTTAATTTCCAAAAAGGCTCGACCCCCTTCCAGTTATATTAACTAGATCATAGTTTTGACTAAACGTCGGTATTTATTACACTTAATGATCATTGTACCTTAATGACGAACACCAGAGCCTGACGAAACAGTTTCAAATCGTTTGGATACAACAGCACCTTACCACGTCGCATTCATCTCAATTTGCAACCACTTTCAAACCGTCACTAGTCTGGCAGTCAGCAACCATAAACATTAATGGCACACTACCGAGCTTGTGTGGTGTTCTCATCTGTACAATGGTCAAACAATGTACAAAGGTAATTACAAAATTATTTTAAATAAACAATAATATGATCTTTCAGGTAGGTACGCAATAGAAGACTTCGAATCCAAGACCTACGTGGAGAAAGATAGAGTTTAAGTTACTACACATAATACTGCTATCTTGGGGATTTATGGTTATAAATAAATCTAAAAATATGCTTATGATAAATAATGAGCTAGCCGTGACCGAGGCTATCATCGATTAAGGCTCAATGATGCATCACGACCTTGTAAAATTATTAAAAATTGAATTGGTACAAACAAATTAAACATTTCCTGCTTCCAAGTGCGTACGTTTATGTAACTGGGCGGTCCTCGCTTTCACCGACTTTATTATCATACGAGAGAAATAACAGCACAACCATTATCGATATTAAATGCCTCGGTATTTTTCTGTTAACAAAACATTACATTTATTATTAGCCGACATAATTTCGCAAGGCATTCCAAAGCAAAATAATGGAAAATTATTATTATTATTAAATTAACGATTAGCTATCGCACTCGAAACTGTTAATCGTGTTTTATTATTTTTATGTTTCGTTCACTACACTTGTGCACTTATGTACAATCACAATGACAAGGACGCCGCTAGCGATTCCGCACTGCTTAAAACCTACAATGTAATAATCATATTATGTTGATTTAAAAGATGTGCTGAGGAAATTTTTACGCCATTTGTTCTCCTCAGCGTTCAATTACCTTTTCGAAACGGTAGTGAAAGCAAAAAATGACGTGCGTGAGTAAATTTAAAAAATACATATTATTTATCTACCCCTCAAAATTTAATCACTCACTATAAAATTATATTAAATAAGGAGTTATACAAAGAGATATCACAGCGGAAAATACTAACTTACAAAATGGCGAATACTTAGTACAAATTCACTTAGGGAAGTTCAGAGGACATTGGCTCTTACGACACTGACAATAAGTTAGATAATGGCATCTAGTGCCATGCACTTTCTTTTTCAGTTATCTAACACTAGGAGTAAATGTAATAACACAATGACTTCCACGTTTTTGAGAGTGTAAAACGCAGCGTTGGCGTGCGCTATATCTTGATTTAGCGTAAAAACGTTGCTGCGATTTTTATTAATCGTGTTTGAGAGATTGAGTTCATATTCACACAATGTATTTGTTATTTAAAAACAATAGTTCTCATAACTTTGACGGGATCAAATAGTTAACGACTATGGCTCAAAAATTTAACCACAACATCAAGACTCATATTAAAATATCGCAGCGCGTCGTCCACCGGGATAGCTATTATTTAACACAATTGTGAAATAACAAAAAGGCATAATTTGGTCACGTTTTCGTATCGCCTTCAAACAGTTGAGCGTTCTTTTATAGGACGCGTATTTCGCGCCTCATAAAACTGAATTTGTAATTGTCATGATTCAAAAGATGTGCTGAGGAGATATTTTCGCCGTTTCTTCTCCTTAATGTTAAATTGTTTCTTCAAAACGGTAAAAGAAGCAGAAAATTACGTTTATAAGTGTATTTCAACAATAGCTATATTATTAAATGATTTTGAATTTGTAAATAATGAATTAGAAAATTAAGTTTCATCCTAATTTTTTTTACTGACATCATGAAAGTCTAGAAATGTTAAACGACATAGCAGTCCATAGAGTAAGTGTCCAGTGGTACTTACGGATATTATTATTACCTTTGAAAGTCCCTCACAGATATATTCCTACTTCTGAGAGCTACGATGGGACAATATTCCCGATATCGTCCTTTCGATTTCAATAAACCTCGACGCAGAATGCCCAAAGTAAAATGCTCCACATAAGCAGTCGTGATATGAATAACAATAATAATTAAATGTTATTATCGCCGTGACCACGGACTATGAATCTGTTTCGATGTAGCAATAAAAATACATAAACAATAATAACACACACAAAAGCACCCGCGGTCCTCACGTTTGAAACATAACACTACAGAACTGGTTCCCGACGTGTTACGCGGCCGGCAGTCAAACCTTGACCCTCTTTGGAATAACACGGTGGGCTGTACAATACTTTTCAAGGGAAAGTGCCGCCGCGCACTGCGACACTGCTACAAAACAGACACGCAACAATCTACAACAACAATTATTATTTGCTTACTTTATTTAATACCTTGTTTGGTGGTGGAACTTCGCGTAAGGATTATATTATCTGTATTGTTATTAAGTCATTTATATTATTACTGGTATTATTATCTTTCCGTGAAGCCTGCCTGGCTAGCTACTCCCCTCCTGCCGGAGTCGGCCGCCGAACGACTTGTCGTGTTCCGACTGGAGGCTTCAGAGCCAGTACTTTATTTTTTACCTTCTTTTCATTTCCTGGCCGACAACGCATAAGTGATACCTTTGAATTTGCTGATGTCCATGATTCAATTTTTAACATAAGCTTTACTTTTTTAACTGGACTTAATTCTGTTCTAAATCTTAAATTTAAATTAGAGTAACGTTTTCTGATTTTTCTGTATATAGCAATTTTATTAACTTTTTATATACATTAATAATTTGACATAACTGTGATTAACTTTATATGGGTCATATCATCGTACATGAATAAAGATATTATTGTTATTGCCAAACACCCACTTGCACCCAGCGTACCGTCATCATTGGAGTTGGCTCATCATTACACTGGGACGTTACGTAGCCATGAGCTCACTTAAGCATGCGGCACAGCGAGATCATGCCAAATGATTCCTAACGCCATTTGTTCACGCAGTTGTATACAGGGACAGAAGGAATCGCTCCTGTTGTTCTCCCTCAGATTCCCTATCTGTTATAACTTTTTTTCAAATAACTATTTCCTCCTAATATATAGTGCAAGCAGAACGTATCCATTAAACAATGCCGATCAAAGGCACCTCCTTAGCTACTAAAACAGTATCTGTCATCAATAGTACCATACACGGTGACCAATTACGGGTACTCCTCGTTGCAACCTTCGGCCCGTGTTGTTGTCCTTGAATCTCATTCACGGAGCGGCTATTAGTAAATCATTATTGGTCTTAATATAGGTACAGGTTTCGACTATAGGAAACTTGGTTGTGGTGTGAAGTATGGGGTGTGGAGGGGAGAAACGAGAAGAGGAAAGTACAGATAGTTGGATAATGAATTGCGAATGTGTAAGATGTGATAGTGCAGTAGTTGAGTAGTAAAGAACAGTGCACGAGTAATAAGGTTTAATTTGTACCCATAATAAAACTGTAACGGAATTAAATATATGTATTTTTTTCGAAATTTTAATGTAGATACACATTGTTATCGATATAGAAACCAAAAAAAATATATTAAGTTTTTGTCTGTCTGTCAGTGCACGTACGCAATTAAAATCGTATACAGCAGTAGACAAACGCACGTCTCGTCGACCGCACGTGATCCAGCAACAGTTAGTGACGGTCAAGGCGTCGATGTATAAATACGAACACTTGCAGTATAGCTGTGAGAATGCATGATAATCACAAACTCACAAGCCCGTGCTCCGAGCCCGCGTCCACTTGTGTGCGAAGGCCAGGGCCGACTGACTTTGACTCACCACACCTTGAACTGACCACTGTGTTTTAATATAAAGATTATGTACTGCGATCTTTATACGCCGTCTGTCAGGTACCAAATGTTTACTATGGCTTAAAATATACCTACCGTACGATAAGAGTCAACTAATAATATATCACTGTGAAGTGCCTGATACATAATTTTGATTAGAACTACAATGAGATTAAAACTACAGAATAATATCCGAAATGATTAGCAAACTAGTCCGCCGGTCGAGATAGGAACTTCAAAATACTGCGGTTTTCAATAGTCTCTCTAGCACCATTACCAAAAGGCGAAAAAAATCTACCGGGATACATAAACACCAGCGGGGTGAGGCTGATTAGTACAGAGCTCGTCGACCGAAAGAAAAAACTTCGCCCGTTGTTCAGCAGAATGCACCATCAACTGGGAAGGTTGCCTTGCAATCAAGAATAGATTAAATTCGTCACACAAAATAAAATTTTATCTATAGTACGATTATTTGGACGTGACAATCAGAACACTTAAAACTTCTTATTCCATAAATGAAAAGACATGTTTCTACAGAGATGCAGAGAGATTTCTATAGAGAGGTTGGATATATTTAGAACTAGGGTGGTATTTCTAAAAAAAATAAGGTCTATTGCAATTTATGGCCATTTCTTGCCAATAAACAGAACTGCTAGCGGCCCCCTCCAACTTCGTTCGGATTGAGCAATTAAAAATTTTATATAGCCTATCATCAGCGCAAGCATTTGTTCTCACATATTAATGCATACCAATTTACATTAAGTTGGGTCAAGATGTTCTTGAGTTATAACAGGACATATATAGACAGACAGACAAAGTTTTTCGAAATGGTCATATTGACATCAGTAAATCATAAAACAAATGTTAACAATTAAATTTGTCAAAAAATTGATTTTCAAACAGACAGACACTACAGATTTATACAGTAGTATGGATTAAAACGTCAGTTGCAATTTCCAAGATTTCATCACAAACTGCGCTCAAATCTTCTCCCCGAATGAACGGGTGACAAATGGATGCCGTCGGACGTTCCGTCGTAGTCACGTTACGTACGGTGCGTCGGACCGACCAAATTAAACTCTGCTACACTATCAGTCTCGTGAACGTGTGCACGTGGACGGCGTCGGTACGCGAGGAATGGTGACGGAACCACAACCGGAAGAAGATCACGATCACACCGACAAGGGCGCTAACGACTAAGACGAGGTCATGCATAACTCTCGGGTAGTTATCACGATCCGGCGAAACAAACAACTTCCGACATATTGAAGGTGTGCGGATGTCCCCCTCAGAGCAACTTTCAAACAATTACAATCAGAATTAAAATATATCTCATGTCGTTAATGCAATTGAAAGATTATTTCGATTTTAATTTGGTTATATAAATATGTAAGGTTAATACTAAACTAAAGTCAGAAAAAATCTAACAATAAGCAAGCATTATGCTTCTTTGAACTCAAAGCGCGTATTCAAATTGTACAACATTCAAGAAAACGCAAGCTAATCGAGCTCAAATGATTCTGATGACGTCACACTGTGGGAACAATTTCTATCGCCGCGCCGATTTCGAATTCAATTCAGGTCGCTAGGTTAGGATTACTAGATATGAGACCATAGCGAATCACGCTGCCCACAAGCGGATTACTAGACTGCACACGCTTGGGAAGCTGATGTTTATTACGTCTTTAACTGCTTGACGTGCCTCCTGAATTTTAATGTTAACGCCGCAAACTGCTGTATATCTGTGGCCACAGAGACACAAAAAATAATCATTATACGGTTCATTTCAAAAGTAAGTTCCGATCTTGACATGAGTTCCAGGCAATAATGCACCAACCATGCCAGTTGCAGGTTGAATCTCTGTTGTAAAATTTAAATTTATCTTGTTCCAGTGTGAGCTGGAACACTCATCAGACTAGTACACTGGCAAATTAGTGTAAAATACAAGAGTTCTAATGATAAGGTATTATTTGTTGGCAACTTTACATAATGGCAGACAACGCCATCTGTTGGAGCTTCGCAAGCAATTCAACATAGAGGATCTACC
>DWPT01006474.1:0-11427 GCA_018251895.1 Agathymus mariae mariae
AGGCATTAAGTCCGCCCATTGTAACATTCATTTTTTTTTTGAATTTACAATAAAGATTAAACAAACAAACAAACAAAAATCTGGTAAAAGTTCACTGTCATTCATGGATATTACTAACACCAGAGACATCACAGATGCATTGCCGACCCGCATTATTATATTAGATTATTATAAAATATCTCTCTTAAAGTAGTTCAGTATCAAAATTATAATATGTTTAATATTATTAAATGCGAAATTTTCCTTCTTCACGTCATACGCTTAAATAAGATGCACGATTTTTTTGTAAAGAAAAAAAACTTACTTTACGGAATTCCAAATAAGGTAGCCCCACACTAAACGTAAGGACTGTTTTAATACGTATACTAAAATGTACGATTTTCTTAAGTGACTTGCTGTCAAATAATGATCCATAAGTACCTTGTCACTCGAATAGAGCATAGTTATAGAATCCCCTTGTATGCTCCCGTAATGGACGTTTCTCAGATCTATACTCTCTTCTCAGGTTTCTAAGGTCCATTTAATGCCTGTGTTCATATGATGCCTGTGATCGTTTATCCAATGCGTCGATATCTTTTGAGAGAGACTTTCCGGTTCCTCATACAATTTTGAACGCCGTCTGATTAATTTACAGAGTAAGTTGAAGAGATTGAGTTACTAATATATAGATACTTATTATGTGTTTGTTGATATTATCGCTTCGAATCCATTCGTTTAAGCTGCTTTTTAACTACCTTTAACTTAAAACTACAAAGTTATATAAATATAAGTAACGTAATCGTATTATCAATTCCCTCTCACCGATACTCATCCTCTCCCTTTCGCCGTTTATGCTACGAGTATTCGGCTTTGGCAAGCTCTCCAGTCAGCCATTACAATCATGTTTTTTTATTTCATGTTTATCGTATTATTTTATTTAATGAATTAATATGTATCCATATAATTTTAATGCCGCCTTTGCCGATATCTGTTTTGCCCTAAAATTTATTGGTCGAAAATGCTTTTATACCACGTCTCGTGGCATGATAAACTATATATAAATAAATTCCACAACGTTAAAATTATTTTTCAGTTAGCAAGTAGTTTAGTTAAAGACGATCTTTTCCAGATAACCAATGTAATACAAGCATATAACACAGTTCAATGATAGCTTTTTTCTTTTTATTAGACTTCAGCCTAGTGTGGAAGTTACTACGTCTTGTACTGAGCAGAGGACACTCGCTTAGCCGGATATATTTAACAACCGTTAATAATAAGAGACTCTCTCAGTACTATAACAAGCTAGAAAAAAGTTATTTTTTGAAATCATACTTTTCTTACTGTGTCTGAATACATATTTTGTTTAAATAGCATTTTTACCGAGAAGTACAGGTTCTTGCCTTTGAAGTGTATACACGTCTAAGAAAATGAGGTTTAATTATTATAAATAAATATATAGAAAGAGGTAACTTACTTAATGAACTACCATTATACAAGCATAGGTACTATAAGTTTTCAATGTAACGATAACACTTCGTTTTATTTATATTATACAATAAAGTTACAACCTCTTATACTTACACATAAAAGTAACGAATAATACTAGTAGTACTTAAAACATATTTACTACTGACGACTCCATAGTCCAGTTGGTAGTGACGAGGCAGATATTTATGTGACAGAATAATATTTATTCTCGGTTCATGGACGTTTGTAATCATATTTGTTTATGTCCATGCCTTCCACAAAACAGGTAATCTTAGTGCGGGGGTATGAGTGTGTAAACGTTTTACGTTACGTTTACGTAACTTGAATACGTCTGTCACTGCTAGATTGTAACCGAGCAAAAATTATGTAGCACTACCCTCCTTATTATATAATATAGTTATAACTCAAAACGCAAGGCGCTCTTACAAAAGTGGACTGATTGGGAAAAGAGCTATTCTGTTGTAATGATGTACGAAGGCTTTATTATCTGTACTCAAGCGACGTTGACGGTTCAGTACTCACTTGTTCCCCAAACCAAGACATCGGTTAAAAGTATGCAGAGAATTCTCACGCCGCCATCGCTTGTTTAGAACAGAATTTCAAATAAGCTAAATATATATTGTAAAAAAAATATTAATTAAAAAAACTATGTAATAAACTGAATTCTTTACAGAGGGTATTAGCTTTTGTATTATTTAAATTGTGTAATGTAATTAATACATGGGTTTAATTTAATTTGAAGTGTATTTTTTTCTTTTTAAAGCATTTAAATAAAAGCTTGTTTTTTTTTTCTTTTTTTATATAAAATATTTGCTTGGCAACAATCCAACCTGATGAGTGGTGATGAAGTCTAAGATTTTGAACGCACTAACTTGTAATAGCCTATTCACTGTTTGTCTATTATTTTTACCAGGCAGAGTAAATAAAGAGATCTTGTGTTTATTAAATAACATACTTAGAAGCCAAATAAAGTTTAAAGCTTTACGAACAAAGCCGTGGTTGCCTATACTTAGGCGTTGAACGTTGAATCATTTATATTTCTTATGTTCATTTATAGTTTTATCACATGTCTGGAATTCCCGGCCAAATATAATTGTTCTCACAAAACTGAAATAGGCGGGAATCAAATATTTTCAAGCAATTTTTATTTTAGTAGATTTTGTTATTGATATATAGTCCGGAGCATATGAATTTTTGCCTGTCTTTACATGTATTAAACTATTTGAAATTAATGTTATACTTCATCATTATTCCGGATCATAATTGGGCAGACTTTTCATTTCGGGAAATAGATCTGTTCCTGCGGAATTAACCAAAGCAAAGTGATGGCGAATTAGTGGCCGATATAAAGACCGAGTTCATTGCCCGGCCCTGATCCCAATCACTTGGGAATGGAACAGTGTGTCCTTTTCGTCCATACATCTCTGTTTTACGTCATTTCAATACTCATATCCTTAATATTCATATCGTCATCCACACAGTCCATCCTCGTTTTCTTCGGTCGTCCCCTTCCCTTATATCAATCCACTTCCATTCTCAGCATTTTTCTGGTCACATAATATTCGTCCCTGCGGTTAACGAGACCGAATTAAAGTACGCAATTTGTAAATAATACTTCATGAATGATTGCATGCTCAAAGATATTTGGAGCGATTGATTTCGTTTATTACCGTTAGAGAACAGCACTTGAGGTATCTTCAAACGGTATAGCAACAGCAGATCCTCGGCTAAACCAACTCATTAACCTTTTAAATAAACCACTCCACTAACCACCTCCGGACAGTTGAGTGAAGCAATTCAGTCTTTCCATAGGTATGTTAAGCTATTAATTTCCTTTGTTATCATCAGTGAAAAGAACGATATATAAGTTCACGTACGAACGTTCAAAGCAGGGATGTTATGGAGCTCCGTAACTGTAACCGAAACTATCGGATATCCGAAATAAAAATATATCCGAAACTGTGATCGAATCCGATTAAAAAGTTTAAATTTCAGATGACACGGTATTCGGTGTTTGAGCCCATACACTTATTATTTTATTACATTATATTTAAGGTCTTCTATAATGCTAAATAATACGTAGAAAGTAAAACTGTTACCTCGTAAATTCATTGCATATTTCTAAAGGTCTTAAATTATCTAATATCCGTAACTGAAATTATCCGAAATATTTTCAAAAACGTAACCGTAACCAAAACCGGTTAAATATTATTCACATATCCGTATCCATATCCAGATCTGAAATTTCATATCCGTAACATACCTAGTCCAAAGTTAATCACCTGGACCCTAATCAAATCGCTCAATTTTGTGTTATACTAGGTAGACCGTATGCTTTTACATAAAAAAAATAAGCGCACCATGGCACCACGTTGTGCAGTTGGCAAACAGTATTAGTTAGCGAATATTTCACATCACTTCGCCTAATTAGTTAATTAAAAAGTACTCTTTTATCTCGTGCCAACGGTTCTCTTTGACGGTTGTCATTCCATCTTTCTTTTCTGTGTGTGCTCTTTGTGTACTAGCTACTACTACTTGCTTTGCAAGATCACGAATTAATTTCCATAATAACTTCAATTTCAAAGAATGAATGCTGAGGAATGATGAGTTAGTTAACATTATTTAAAATTCCAAAAAATACAAATTCAAAAATCATTTAATCATGAAGAAATTCTGTAAATACACTTATGGACGTCATTTTTTTCTTCTACTACCGTTTCGAGAAGGTGCTTTAACATCGAGGAGAAGAAACATCGAAAGAAACTCCTCAGCACATCTTTTAAACAACATAGTAATTACAAAAGTTTAAGCCTGTGCGGAACTGGTTTCGACACTATTATTTCCATTCGTCCTTGTGCCAAAATATATCATTTTTAAGATAGTATTCATTAATCTTGCAACAATAAGCAAACAAAACATATATACACTACTATTTAAATCTGTTGAAATTTTCATGTATGTCTCGAGATAACTCAAAACCGCGTGACTGTTCATATTAAAAATTGGTATGTAGTGAGAACACGTGATTGCGCAGATGACAGGCTATGAAGAATGACAGTTAACCTAATGGTGTATAATCAAGGCAAAAAACATAACATTTTGAATAATCATATATATATATATGTATAACTAATAGCTAGAGATCAGAAATATTTTTTACAAATGCGTGGTACCTCCCTATCTCAAAACATAAACAAAACACAAATAGATACCAACATATATGACAGCACCAACACGTAATTCTTCCCAGAAGACGTCGTCATAGTTAGCAGCAAATTAATTGGACTATTACGTAATCGTTTCTGTATTGCGATAAACTTACTTTGTAACTAAGGATGCTCGATGTCCTCATATTAGTATATTGTAGATAGACGTCAATGGAAATAATACTTTTTTTTAACCCGCCATGCATTCGTCATTCCCATCATAATGACCACCATGATCAATCAACATTACATTTGAAGCTGACGGGTAATATTGATATGTGAAGCTCTGAATAATTTCACGGTTGTTTCTGGTTGTAGAGTCCATAACTCAAAGAGGTACAAAACCCTAATCAGACAGGCAGGTTAATATCACTGTGCATGAGTAGTCGAGGTTGCGTTTTCTGGTCGACTTGGACTAAAATATTGAACTCACAAGCTCTCAACTACTGATGTCAATAGCTCACAGTATATTACTACAAATGATCCCGTAGCTCAGTCGATAGTGACTTTGCCTGCCGAGTTAGATAAATGTTTGCCTCATGGGTGTTTGCAATGTTTCATTTGTGTATATACCCGAAACACACAACATGCAAGTGCGAGATGTAGTTGTGAATGTTTCAAAAATATTTTATTATCTTATATACGAACAATTTGTGGAGTAGTAGATAGTGTAAAACATAAAATAACAGGTTGGACTACAACTCCGCTGGCTACTGCAGTCACAAGTACTTCTGTGTCACTGCAGTTAGAAGTACTTCTTATTACAGTAAAGCACTGTTAGCGATGTCGAAACTGTGGAAAGGTTGTTCTAGATACTTCACAGCGAAATTGCTGTTGGTCCTGTCATTTGGAAAGTTTAAGCGCTGGTAGCTTTGCAGTGGATATGATTTTATTAAAATCAATCTTTGAAGCCAAGCTAATCTTCTCTGCTCCAGCAACCTACTGAATAAAAAAGTATCTGCTTTATCTTTAATTGCAGATGTTTAGGGTTTACAGCACCCGCTTAATCCTGACGGTATGACGGTATAATTTTCCATTAACTAGCCTTAAAAAAAGGTATTAAAAACTTACATAATAGATTCGACATTGAAATTTAAAAATAACTACAGTTTATTTGTGTTATCTATTTACTAACGTAGTAAACGATTGCTCATTCACCATTAAATCGCCCAATGATTGTAACCAATTGTAACCATTGTAAACCATGATTGTTCATGGAAGTCATAAATCATTCTGAATCGAGTCTAAAGTGCTTTAAATTAAAGAATATTTAATTAAAATCATTCTAAATAAATTTTGTTTAATTCATTATCGTTGTTATCACTAACGGACCTTGTTAAAGCTGTGGTAATGTACTATGTAACAGTTAACATCTCATACTTTTTCACTGTCATAACAGCTCATAAGTTTAGAAAGCAAAAATGTTAACTAGCACGCTTGCGTGTACGACGAACTTTACAACGCTACTACCACTTGCAGTACCAACGAATTGACCTACAATACTAATGTAACTAAAAATCGATTCATTTATCTTTACTACTATATATTTTATAAATGTGTCTATGTCCTGTAAACGGCTTGACCGATCATAATGAAAATTGGTATGTAGGCTGAACACATGATTGTGTTGATTAGAACTATATAAAATATCAGTAAACTTAATTATGTCTAATTAAGGCAAAAAACATCAAATTTTGAATAAGTTGCAGTTGGACGGGCCGCTAATAAATTTATATAAATAAGCGTTTAAACCTAAAAACTAAGCTTCTTCAGGTCGCGGAAAACATGGTATCTATGTCCACCCCTGGTTTAAATATCATACTTACGAGTAGGTGCTGTAACAACACTTTTACTACTAAATAATTATACAAAGTTAGATGCGCATTGCTAATCATTAAATTGATATATCGCTCCGAGGCTTTGTCGCTTAGTAACGAAACTAAGAGTAAGTAAGATCAGACAAACATGGAAGACTTAATTAGCTGTAAGACCGACCCGTAAGACATCACCAACAACTACAATCCGAGATCAAACGTTTATCCGTGCGGTAATTCTGGTATCTCACAAGCAGAGTCGAAGGAGATGTCGCGATGGTGATGACCGTTTGTCTTGTCATTTTACCATCAATAAAACTATTCATAATACTTTAATAATATATATTATATATATTTAATAATATATAATACATTTAATAATAATATTTTAATAATGTAACTGTGGAACTAGCCCCTAGTGTGATCATAAATATTTGGTTGGGACAGCGTCGAGCTCAGCATAATTATAATTACTCATAATCAGCGTCACCAATAGGGTACGGGTTACATATAACATAGAGAATAACTTTAATAAATAATAATAAATGATATCACCGCAAAAATATTTTAAATTCTAAAAAAATTTGACGCCTCATACACTAGTATTCCTGCGGGTGAATTTTATGCGTACGTACTCAATGCCAAACAGTCTGACACGCGTGACTTGCTGACGAAGTCATTCACGGACAGTTTGTCGCGTGATCTGAAAACTGGAATTGTGAACTAACGGTTGAATGTTACTGTTTGCGTTTCGCCTTGATAATGCAAGCAGTTACTTGTACTTGTATGATTAAAATGTAATAGCATTTAACTTTAGACATATCAGTACACAAACCTTATACAGGAACATATTTTTTATAAGTGTAAAATATATATACCTATATATATTTTATAAAAATACAAACTAAAATTATAGATGACAAGATAATAATTTTATAGTTACTTGTAACTCGCTCTCGTTACAACATAATATTTGCACCCAAAACAATTGGTATTCATTTTCATTAGGCATTAATAATTGTTGAATTCAATACATGATTACATACTTCAATAATAATTTATTCAAATTAAGTAACAGGTGATTAGGTTTAGTATTGCGATCAAACATGCATGAATGTTGCGGTTAACGCAATGGTTATTGAATTTGAAATATGTAGGGTGAAACTACTATGAACAATCATTTATGTTAAACAGAAGTCACGCGATGTGATTTATTGAAATGTAAATTATACATTGATCTGCTTTTATGATATATACGTCAAAAAAACCTTGTCTTTATCCGCTTAATAATAGTTTGTAGGATAACCTACTTCAAAATTCTGTCGCTAATTTCAGTAGGAAAAGGAAAAGGGCACAGAATTCCAATTTTGAGCCCCAGTACCTATTAATTTGAATTAGAATAACTGGTTTTAAATTATGTAAACTAAATTCCTTCCCTCGCAATATAAAAAAGAAGAAACGCTAAAATTGACTTTTTTAACCGACTTCCATGCACACCGAATCAAAAGGTATGTTTGAAAAACAACGATCAATTCGATTGATTGATTTTAAAAATGTGGTAAAATTTGCGTATTGTTCCCTAGATTTAAGACCATTAGCATATCACCCTCATTTTGTAATTTCACCTTGCTTAATGATAATGATGGTAGAGTGTTTTAATGCCTAGAGCTACCATTATTCTTTAAAATATCAAACGCGAAATATCAATTTGTATCGATTGCAGGGTTAGACAGTCGATAAATGTGTCTCAGTTTTAATTTTTGTATAGCAACGCGACTGGTGATGTCTCTAATGTTACAGATGCATCTGGGACACTCGCATATTACCCATTTATTTTCATCTCTTATTTTTATATCACAATAATCCTCAAAGGTAACACAGCCGCCGTAATCGATCTTAAATAGGATTTTTGATTAGTTCAAAATTCGATACAGTGGTCACTGTGACTATTAGCTGCTTCCATATCTAACAGATGTAACGTTGCTTAATGGTAATCTCTTTCTTCTTTTAGAGGAGAAACAAAAAGAAGCCCCGGGGGATTCGAGTCAAGTCTCAGAGGAACAAGCGGCGACGAAGATCCAGGCGGTATTTCGAGGGCATCAGACTAGAAAGTCTATCAGCATGAAAACAAGCAAGCAGGCTGCACCGGAGCCGGAGCCGGAGCCGACTAAGGCAGAGCTGGAGGCCGAGTTCCGGGCTGATGATAAAGGTTAGTTGTAGATAATAAAGGGAAAAGACGAGCGCCATAATTAGCGATGATTCTGACAATTTTCCGTTTTCTAAAAGTTATATAAAAGTGAATTGACAGGACTGGGTAAAATACAAAGTTGTGCTCTTACATGGGTGAACAGAAAATCTGAGCTCATCCAAATATCAAGTGTTATGTAGAGCAATCAATCAGGACGTTCATCATAACATTGATTCAAGAGACGTGTTTTAACTTATTTTGCCATAGTAGTATAAATGGAGAAAAATTTTCTTTGATGCTTTAAAGGCAGAAAATACAGCTCGAGTACAGAATAATGAAAAAACTTTTGCAATAAACCTGTCTTAAGAGTCATAAATTAACAAACTATTATTGTAACGGTTATTGAAGTTGTTTATAGAGCGAGCGGTATAAAAAGTTGTAATAAAAACGAACAGAAACTACTTAAAGACTTTGAGAACAAGAATATTTCTGAATTATTTTCAAACGGCAACGGATAACTGTATTTGTTAAATATTATAATATACACTTTATCCACCTCTCGATATCAAGTCTCCAGTCGCAGGTCTGCTAGAAGAAATTTCTTAAGAGATAAGCTGTACTCTTGTACATTTTAACATCCTTAATATTAATAGCCGACAAACGCGCAGACGAGCCACCTGTTAGTAAGTGGTCACCGTCGCCCATGGACATCAGCAAGACCAAAGGTATCACTAATGCGTCGTCGACCAGGAAATGAGAAGAAGGTAAGAAAGAAAGTACTATCTCTCAAGTCCCCACCCGGAACACGACTAGTCGTTGGGCGATTGACTCAAGCAGGAGGGTGTTGGCTAGCCAGACAGGCTTCACGGAAAGATAATAATACCAGTAATAATATAAATTACTTTATAATAATATTGATAATTTAATCCTTACGGGAAATCCCACCACTAAGAAGGATGGCTTCTGTCGCCTCTTACGACACCCTGTTCTACCTGCATGGAATTGGGGGAGAATTCTAAGCCGCTTCAATAAGGCCAGGCCACGAATAGTTTTTAAATATGTAGTAAAAATATAATAATTTTCACTGGATAAGTATGGGCATGCACGTGCTGAATATATTGTTAAACACGCCGTTACGCAATTTTTTCATATATTCTATAAAGTTACCATGTCGATACCAGTCCGCTGTCATAAACACGTTCAGTTTTGTGTACAGAGAGCATAACGTACGACTCTAGATTTTTTTCTGATTTAAAAGCAGCGAACGGGCATTTGTGAGGGGAATGTAGAGAGACAACAGGAAATCGCTGCACAGTTATTTTTACTATTCGATACTGCACGCTTATGTCGCTACGGTGCCATAGCAACAAGTTTGCATACAGACATTTTAAAACAGCACTAGTATCAGTTCTATTTTAATACTAGTAGTATCAACTTAACTAGTACAATCTTAATATCACGACATACGTGAACAAACCGAAGGTCCCTTGTTGAACCATAAACAAAAATTGTAGATTTAATAATTTAATCCGGAAACAGTCGAGTTGTTGCTCTCGAGGATGTTGTCGAACTTCAATGTTCTTGAAGCAGTGTTGGTGCTAAATGAATTAGTTAATATAGGTGATGGTTACTTACAATTTTCTACTTCATTACAAAGCATTTTTTTAAGAATGTATTAAACATTTTAAATGTGTTTTGGATGTCGAACAGCTAGTAATATGGGAATTCTCGTTTCCTTTTCGGTCTGGAAGCTGTCGGCGAAACTTTTGGGCTTGGTCCTCCATGGGCGACCGTGACCATTTACCGTGGTCTATCTACTCGTTTACTGACTAGTGACAGAAACAAGGTTTATACGGACTTGTAAAAAGTAAAATTTAATCAGTCACTATCTGAGTATAGTTTAAATGATTTCATATTTAGAAGTAACCATACCTAATGAAGTTAAATAAATGCATAATAATTTCACAAGGTTTCAGCCTTGATTTCACAGAAGCACAACAGAAAGATGCATTTTCCTTTAAAACGCCGAAATAATTTTCTTAATTTAGAATACCAATACACCATTAGTGAAGTGATATTTAACAAGTTTGTTACAAACGTGTTTAGGTTATGTTAGTTTAAATGTTTACGTTTTAAATCTTCGTGCTTAATTGGATTAAACTTTTCTTCTCAAACTTCCCAGGAATACATAGACTGTCCTGACGTTTTAAATAGGTTTAACTATGACGTGCCCCGAAACAGTTGTAGTAGGTAATACACCTCTTCAAGTTCCACTTTCACTGTTACAGCGCCTTATTCCTATATTCTTTAGGTGTTCTATATATCCACATCCTGGCAAAATATATTAAAAAAAGGATGACATGGGTATTTCGATTTCAACGACACGTTATACGATTTTAAAAATTATTAAGATTTTATCCGCGACATATAGATGTATACAATTTATTACATCTACACTACGATATAAATCTGTAGTATCAGTATGTATGTATATTCCATTGTTATGTAAAATTCCATGATAAATATTCGTTTATGTTTTTTCTGTCTCTCTTTATGTTCCGTAACTCAAGAATGACTTGACCGACTTTGATGAAAATTTATATTTAGTAAGAACACGTGATTGCGCAGATGATAGGCTATATAAAATATCAGTAAACCTTATATGTTTAATCAAGAAAAAAGTGAGCCGTCATGGGACGCCTGTCAGATGTGAAACATCGTGTTCGTACAAGTAATATGCATAAAAGATAAT
>DWPT01006475.1:0-11426 GCA_018251895.1 Agathymus mariae mariae
ATACAGTGGATCTATGAAAGAATTTATTAATCCTGGCGGTCCTAATAAGAATAATGGGAAACTGTTATCAAATTATTGCATTATCATCGGTCCTTGATACGTATGCAAAGTTTCAAATTAATCAGATTTCTGGAAATTGGTGAAAATTATGCTCAAAGATGCCTTTACATACAGACGTACATAAAGGCCCAGCTAATAAAAGCGTGTTAAAAAACATTTCTAAATCAAGTCGTTTTACAATAAATATTCTGTATGATATCGATACGCGATTATAGAAAACACTATTATATTCTTAGCGATTAACGCGTAATAGTACTCGATTCATTTTTCTCGCTATCGATGAAAGGGACAGAACGATGCTCCGTCTTTCGATGCGTGCGGTTTGTTGACACTATGGCACAATCACCAGAGCGCGGGAAGTGTTGCGTCCACGGCTGTTTGTATATATTGCAATCTATTTTACAGAGATAATAACAGTTTTAATGTACAAACTTACTGAACATATTAACGTTATGTTTATTTATAACCGTGACAATCGTCCGAATGATGAAAAGATATGTTTTGAAAAACCCACGTGCAAGAACGATGTTGGATTTATGAGATGGTAATGGTACTGGTAAGTCATTGAATATAATAGTAAAAATACCTTTGAAATAGTGAAATAAGGGTTTAACAGTTAAGTCAGATGGCTGTGCAGGTCAAAATAAAAACCGGTACATTATTGCTATATACCTATACGCCCTAAAAGCCTACGACATGGAGAACATAGTACATAGGTTCTTTGAAACGACTTGGTCAGAATGAAGGTGATAGTATCTTATAGTCTTGACAAAATATATGGTGTCATATTAAACGCAAAGGTGGCGGGCAAACAATACTCTGTAAGGGAAATGGGACGGAAGGTTTAATTTAATATTAAAGATTTAATCATTGGCAAAAACTGAGCTGTAGATGTCCATGGGCGAAAAATTAAATGGAACCAAATAATTGAAATAAAGGTTCCGTCTTCAAGATCAGACCTTGTTTAATTTTAATATAACTTTGACGATGCATTTTGAGAGATGAATACTGAAAATCGAACCCGATCAAGATAGGAAGAAGATGCGAAGTTACTTCTGAAATATTATTTAAAAAGCTTACGATCAACCAATCCTGGTGAGTGAATTGTTAAAATAAGATTTATCAAGTGATCAGAATAGAAGCCATACCTCGTCATTATCATACCTTATATAATTCACTCCAAACTTGTGAACATACGATAGACACGTCTTCCTATCGTCTTCGGACTTTAAATGTGATAAAATGGTGTTAAAATTATCATGATTCATTTTTATTTATACTGTAATGGCACAAAGTGTCCTCCTGTCTTCGGACTGATTATTATCTGTGGCGGATAATATAAACTGTACCTGATTATTGATTAATAAATCATGCAATAAAATCATCGTTTTATTTCATATTTGTTAGTAAATAGAAGTGAATATATCTATGGGAAGGGGAAGACCGAAGAACAGGTGGATGGACTGTGTGGAAGACGACATGAAGATTAAGGATGTGTGCACTGAGATGATGAATAAAAGAGATGTATGGAAGGAAAGGACACACTGTGCCGACACCAAGTGTATGGGACGAAGGCTGGAATATGATGACTATTGGATCAATAAATTACATAATATTGATAATATTTATATATAATACTGTTAATCTATGGACACCATTCATTGACAAATGTAATGTTAGTGTATACACTGTCACTTGGATTTCACCACAATATTATATTCGCCAAATACACAATATCTGTTTATAGCACCGTGAAAGTAGTATTGAACTATCGGTACTTACATGTGGATTGTCTCTCTGTTTGGGTTATTGTCATGAGTAACTGTGCAGTCTAACAGTGGACACGACATTATCGCGTTTACTGATGTTTGTGCGATAAAACACAGTCAGATTGAAAAGAATAAAATAACAAACAGCTATTTTTGACAGGAGACTAATGGAGAGTAAATAGTTTGAAAGCAGTCCTACTGTCAATTCTCTCGCGTCTCTTTCTCACAAGCAGGTTTCTCCGTGTACTCACCCATCGCGCTCCTCAACTCGTCAATGACGAAGCGGTTGTGGTCTGCCAAACGGCCCAGAACTTGCAGATGTTTCACCATCTGCGAACAGACATAACAAAATAGTTTCTCATCTTCGTCCACAATGATCGTCTGCCTGTCTGTCTGTCAAAACGTAAACGACACGAACGCCTGGAAACACTACCGCTGCAGCCGACTGACGCAGTTCCAAAACTTACATTGTAACTGTGTGTTGGATTAAAATATGCTGAGGAGTTACTTTGTTCAAAAACCAACACTGACTACACTAGAACTACGCTCGGTGGTACATAACGAGCGATATGCAGTCGTGTGTCTGTCTGTAGACTGACGGTGGCGTTTCAGATTCCTGTAGTTGATCTGTGACGCCAGTCGGCACGCCAGTTGTGTGCGCACAGCGTACACCGTACACACACATGACCCAATCCTCCGCTACCTCGTCGAGAAGTATCGGCAAGCAACTCAAATTTAAATACATTTAATGATGTAGGTATTCTGTAAACACACTTGTGCACGTCGTTGCTCGCTTCTACCGCCGTTTGGAAAAAGTGCTTTGACACTAACACTGACGAGAAGAACCGGACAAAGTAAATTTAAACCTGCGCGGGACCGGTCATCAGACATGACAAGGATATCAATTCTTGTCATTGATGTATTCGTCTATACTATAATATACTTAATGCTTGAAATGCTCGACACCAATCCCACCTGATGGTAACCGGTGATCAAGTCTAACATGTTGAACGGGCTAACTTACAAATATCCTATTCACTCTCCTCTCGAAGTCTCCCACATGGTAAGTAGGCGAGAACGCCTTCCGCGGTGCGTTCACTACGTAAGGATGGTTACCCGCCGTAGGTCGAGTTGTACGACGGAGGAACGGCGATGGGGGAATCAATTCAAACTCCAATTTTTCCAATGGGTAAGTAGCGTATCAACTTCGGAACCTTGGTGAAAACGAACACCGAGCCCCACAAAAGAACGCTGAACAGTGACCCGTCGTTACCTGCAGGAAGCCGTTCCCCTCCCGCTCGAAGTACTTCGTGGTCGGTCTCGAGGTGAAGTAGCCGGTCCAGTAGGCGGTGGGGTCGCTCGCGTACGGGAAGAAGTCGTCCTGCTTGGTCGGCAGGGTCGGCCTGCAAACGTGTTTGTACGTGGTGTTGCCTTTGGTGACGGAAAGTTTAGGTGGTCGGGGTAAGCGTGGAAATGTCCAACACTCCCGATAACCTAGTACAGCAAAACACTAATACTAGGAGATAAAAATGTCATTAGTAAACGCAGAAGCAAAAAGAAATATGATTCAATTGACCAACAGAGGAGGGAACGTGCTTCAACTTTGCCGCTTTGTATATGTACTGGTGATATTTGACACAGCCTATCATCTGCACAGTCACGTGTTTTCAATACATTACAATTATCATCAAGATCGGTCAAGCCGTTCTTGAGTTATAACAAGACATACATACAGACAGACACTACACACTTATATAGTAGTATGACCATCCGGAATAATGTACCTTCCAAACGGTAAAATAATTGTTCAAATAGATGCCGTGTCACTGGAGATTACCCTCGATATTAACGCAAACTCACTAGATTCACACTCACTCTATATTCATTAAAATAGATACCAAATAAATACACCACAATTAAAATACATAAAAGTGTTTTAGTTTTGCTACGACAGATGGCGTTATTGTGATGTTTGCTGCCAGTTTTAGTATAGATGTCTGTCTGTGAGATGTCCTTGCACGATGTGTCCTGGCGATGTACTCACTTGGCGTCCCTCACGGCCTTCAAATAACAATCGGGCGTGGAGTAAAACAACTTGACGTTCAATCCGTCCTTCGCCGCCTTCAAGTTTACGTATCTGGAATACAACACACGAATGTATGATAGCGCAATCTGTCGCCGTGCAGTTCTCTGTGCACAGGTTATTAAATTAGTTGTCATTAGTAGGTAACGTCAAAATTAAAAACAAAACTAAAAACGCGCTATTTAAAAGAAAAAAGAACACATATTAATTTTATCTTGAGATTTTAGTGTAACAAACATGCATGTATATAAAGTTAACTTACACAAGTTGTAATATACGCATAAATGTTAAAAAACTGCATGCGATATTGACAAGCACTAGTAGCCAGGTAGACTGAACGTGTCTCCTGGACGGGGAACTGTCGTTCGACCGCGTGCATCCCCAGTTTGTTGAATATATTGCTTCGGCGAAGGACAACAAACAAGGAAACCCAGGTAGATAGAATGGGGCGCAAGAGTAATACTGTATGTTGGGTTTAAATAAAATGGGGCCCAAGATTCCGCTGAAACATGCATAGATACAACAACCCCATCGAAACTACATTTTAAAAGGACAACTATATTGAGACTCACTCGATGAGTTTGTCTAGATTTTTGTACCACATCGACGCATCCTGGTAGGTGAAGTCTCCGCCCATGGTGACCACCACGTTGCTGGTCAGATACTGTTTCGACTGCGCGGTGACATATTCCAGGAATTTTGATACCTGGTAATGGAGAAGCCAGTGAGCGTTCTAGGGATGTTGTGGATAAGAAATTCCGGATCTGGATACCACTTTGACTGTTTTCTAAGTATAACCCGATGTTACGATCGTTTTGTTGTGTATATAGAGTATGTGCATATGTATATGTTTTTACATGTGTGTTCTTCTGAGTGTATGTGAGCTTGCGTGCTACGGCAGTGGGTTACGAATGTTCAGTAATATATTATTGACACTTATATTGCAATAAAACTGGCCAACGTTGCATTTAATTGCCGATTCTTTTCCGGTAACTATGCAATGTGGTACAAACATCTAGACCACCACCAATTTTGTTATGTTATAAAAATACCAAGTGATTCAGATTATTGTTTATTTTTTTGAGAAATGTTTAGAACTGTACTCTTTTTTTATTCAACTTAATGCATTTTTTTAACCCGGACGTCTACATTTCATCGTCTGCATAGACAATTTTAAAACGTTTTGGTCTTTACAATTTTATATAATTTTTTCAATCACTAACTTACTTTATGAGTTTGTCCAGGTTTATAAACCACATGGCGGCGTCTTGGTACTGAAAATCATCACCCATAGTCACCAGGACGTTGTCTGTGGCATACGCCGACGCCATCTGGCGGACTTGTTCCAAAAACCCACGGACCTGATACGACAAATATATTTTTTTAATCACCCAAATGGAACTAAGATTTCTGAATTTATCATGTTATTATGGTATGCTAAAAATCAAGTTTATTTTTTTCAAAGAAAGTTGTCAATTTTTAATTTAGGTTAAATTTTGTCCCAGGTATATACGTCTTATAAATACTCAAGTACCAGGGTCACATAAACTCACAGAGAACACTTACAGAAAATCGTTATGGCGATGAGCTGTCAATGTCACAAATTAACGCGATCTCCAGCTTCCAATTCCTATTCTAGAAATCAACCAAATCTGGACAGTGCGTCCTGGTTTTTTTTTGACAATCGACTTTTGCCTGTCCGACATTTCGTTTTTTTCATCTAAATATGGCATTGCCGGACATATTAAATAAATTACATTACAGCCAGAAAGATGACATCTATACGATGTCGTCCAACAACCTTCTGGGAGACAAGGTTAGAAATAGTAAAAGCAAGGTTAGAGATGTGCGAAAAAATTATTGAATTAAAAAGAAATTGTCCAAATAAAAATAAAAAAAAAATATGCATATTTCATAGTAGTGAATTAATATATTATAAAGTACTCTGTGGCTCAACCAAAGATCTATTCATTTTATGTTTTAGCATTAACGGTCTTGGATGTTACGCATTCGGCCTTACACAAGAATACTAATTTTAATATATTTTGCTCGTTGTATTTTTACTTTAGTCTGTACCACTGAGTCGGCGATGTAATGAGATGCATTAATATATGTAGATGTTCATTACGCTTCCACCCTTTTACATATAATACAGTACTCTATGCGTCCGATAAATCAGAAACGGTGACCGGAAACATTATAAACACTTCCTAATGATGTCCGTAAAATTGGATAAAATACAAAGGTGAAAATCCCGCGAAAAGAAAAGAAAAGTTATTTGTCAAATGTCATTTTAATGAAGAAACGGTGTTTGATAAATTTGTTTTTGGGGAGATTATTTTTTTTTTACTTTTTTAACTGCATTAAAATATATTATGTTAATTGACTTCATTGCGATTTGTTAAAACTTTTTTCGTCGAGTTTAAAAACTGCTCTTTGACCATTGCAGTCAAATTTGTTTGACCTGTATCTTAATCTGTCCTTGTTTACGCATCTCGCCCTGGACAAGACCATCCGCTGCGCCGGCGGCGTGGCCATACGAAATTCCATGCTAACCTTATACCGCGACTGCATACGAGTTACTCCACATCCGAACTGATTAAAGGTGCATAAGTGAATCTCCAAGTTTACAACACTCGATTAATCGACCCAGCTTCCCATGCGAGACACAATCACTCCGCGAATATTTTTTAATTAAATCCAACCGCACATGCACTGTAAGCATGCAAGAACGCATGCAAACTCACTCGATAAGCTTGTCCAAGTTGTTGTACCACATGTACGCGTCTTGGTAAAAGAAATCTTCGCCCATCGTCACCAGTACATTGCCAGTATTGTACGCTTTGGACATATTCTTTACGATATCCAAGAATCGAGCCACCTTGGAACAAAACTTTTGTTTCACACCAACGAGCGAAGCCTACTATGGGTAATAGCTGTTGTTTGTGTGTGCGTGCGTGTATGAGAGAGAGAAATAGTGTGTGTATAAATGAGAGAGGGAGAAGGGAATCAATTGACCAAGCATGTGTGTATTATACCAAACAGAAGTATTATACAAAACGCCTTAGATTTGACGCGTTTGATGTTACTATGTCCACGGGCGACGATGACTACTTACCATCAGGTATCTCATCAGCTCGTTCGCCGGCCATTTACATTTACAATAATCAAAAATTTTAACAAAAAAAAAACGACTTCAAAAATCCAACTATTCCAAAACAAGTTAATATGCACTAAAAAATAAAAACATAATTTAATATTCTTCTCCGACGACCACGTCGTGTACTCACCCGTTCATCGACGTTGAACATGGGGGAGTCCGGGTCGTCGATGATGGGCTCGTCGCTGCACAGCACGTCGAAGCAGAACCCGGGGGGCGGCGAGTACGTGTTGTACAGCACCCCCGTGAATATGTCCGAGGGTTTACCTGGCGGCGGAACGGTCCGGTAACGGTAACGGTGCCCAGGTATTGAACGATGGTAGTCCTACGTCCGAGTGGGCCCAAAGTCGGTGCAGTGCACCAACTTGCCGTGTTAGTTTGGTTATAATCGCGACGATCAATCGTTACTTAATTGAATTCTTAGGCGGCGATTCGATAAGTTGAAAGAATTGGGCGTGGAATCTCAAGGACGCGTCACTTTTAGGCATGTTTCGTTACACGAGAGAGAAGGAAGATACAGCTCGGACGCCGCTGTGTGGAGTGAAAGAAACCGACGTATACACTCGGTACAAAGTGTGGTGTTGGGGACGCACGCGTCGGACGGTATATATGTACAGTGGAGGTGCCGCGCGCTGTATTATTAATATTTATCATTGTGTCCTCTGATTGTTTGGTACGCCAATACATAATTATTATGTATTATTGAAAAATTGTATCGCAGTCAACGTACCCAGGTCATCATCTCCACGCCACAACATTTCCATGGTCTTATTGGCGAGCCTGCTCTTCTTGTCCTGGTAGTCGATCCTGCCCAGGAATAGCCCGTCGTAGCCCATCGCGGCCAGCAGCGACGCGAACTCCCTGGCGTGCCCGAACGGATCTATCTGCCAGCCCACGCGTGGGAGACCACACGGGCCGAACGTTTCGTTCAATTTGCTGTAAAAAATCCACTTATATAGTCTTTAGGCATGCTGTATGTAATATTTATTATGGAATTCATTCCAATGGCGCGATATGGAAGTAAATAAAATAAATATTATTTAAATACTATATAAAATTCTTTCAGAGCCAGAGTACCATCCGATCAGATATCATTAGAAGTTCTCATTACAAATATACGGAAACCATAGACAGAGAACACCATACGCTTCGTAAAAATCCCTTTCACTCGCACAAGAAAGAGAGCAACTTTTGCGTCATGCTTACAAACAGCACACTGACATCTGACTTGGTGACTTCAAGGTACTCGTACATGATGGTAAGATTTATTACCAGTATGCAGCTACCACCCCAAATAATCAAACGTAAAATGTTTTTATCATTAATAGACGGTATTTTGACTTCACAAACCGTCACGACACGCACGTGATTTTCGTGAAATTTCGTGATTTGAAACTCGTGAAAAGATCAATAAAGACCCGAACAATCGGCTCACCGTCGAAAAAGGAATAAGAAATATTAGGACCGAGCGTATTAGCTGACCCTCCCCCGATCTAGGATAGAAATACCTGCGATGTACGGTCAACCAGTGTTAAGCGTGTCTCAGCACTCACCGCAGCCCCCAGGTGAACTGGTCGACGGTGCTCTGGTAGTGGGTGGCTGCCTCGTCGTTCATGCTCCACGCGCCGCCCACCAACTGCAACCTGCCCTGCCGCACGAGCGCGTGCACCTTGTGCTTCACCGCGTCGCCCTGCCGCACCCACCACTTCCAGAAGAACGCGGTCTCCACGTACATGAATCTGTGGGTCAACTTCTTTTCTAGTCGTCGTGCCGTTGTGAACGTTGTAAGGAACACGTAAACATGCATTGCTGACGATGTTTTGATCGAGTGATCTGTACTAATGGCTGGACGGATATGGAATTATGGATATGGATATATGAACAATGTCGTACCGGTTACGGATATGAAATTATGGATATGGATATATGAACAATGTCGTACCGGTTACAGATATGAAATTATTTCGGATGACTAATGCAAAATAATATAATGTATTTACAAGGTTACACTTTATTTCTAGATATTATTTGTTATTATAATCACAGAAAATCCATAGTTTTAAAAATTAAATAATAAAAACCGTCTTAAATAAGAGCGACGCGGTTAATCTATCAGCTCGGCCGGAGTAGGCGTGTCGTACCGGTTTTCATCTGGACTCTGCCACCGTCCGAAATCATTATAAACTGTTTCATCAGGTTCGGTTACGGTTTCGGATATATTTTTATTTCGGATATCCGATAGTTTCGGTTACGGTTACGGAGCTCCATAAAATCCCTAATCTGTACATTCAAATAGGAAATTTTAATGAAGGCACACTTTCGTTATCGATACGGAGGTCAAAATATATTTTTAGTATATAGTCTACCCGTCTGTCTGTGCACGTATAGCAGTGTAACCACAGAACATGTTTAGGTTATTCTTGGCATATTCCTCACTTATACCATGGGTCATAATATAGGACACTTTTCATCCCGGGAAATGGGTCTGATCCCGCGGGATTTTCCAGCGTTAACAGAGGACGTATTATTAGATTGTAATAATACAATCTGAATTGAATTGTCATTTGCAGTTAGTTACAAAGTGGCTGGTGATCAGGTGATCAACGGTCGCTACTGCCGCAGGTGGTAGTTATCACAAGCTGCATCGACCCATAGAGATAAAAATATACAAACATGTTCGTAATTTCACGATAAACTGGAAAAAATTTACCGTCGCTTGGGGTCCTGCCACAGCTCCTTCACCACCGAGTCGAGGATGTACTGGACGCCGGCCAACTGGATGCCGTTGCGACCTTCAACAGACGACACTTGTTCACGGGACGACGGTCGGACACCGTACAGATATATATTCAATAAAATATATTATTACTTGTATAAGACCACACGTCGAGTCTGTAGAAATGAAGCCAGACATAACGATTTCTGCGGTATTTATTAGTTTACGCGTACAGTTCTTTGTCCTACACACGAACCAACAATGCCCCCGTCCAGCCGATTCTCACTCTATTTATAGCGGAATAATAAGTCGCGCTAACCCGGAAGTCAAATCGTATTCAATTGACAGTACCGGAACTCCAGACTAAATGTAGCTGTGAAGATATTCGATGTTATACATTGGGATTATTAAAGAGACAATCTCATATAAATAATGAAACTCTAACACTTGTACGTGAATACGATTGGTGAACATGACAATGTGATGGTTACAGACAGATAGATAGATATGTACATAGACAAACGGACACGAAGGTGGACACCCAGCCAGAGGGCTGTATGGACAGTCATATGAATGCTTGTTTTTTCAGATAAGTTTTCAAATACTTGCCGTGGCCCGTTCGCACACCACGATATATATATATATAAATCTGTAGTGTCTGTCTGTACATTTAATTTTTTTTGTCAAATTTCTTGATAAGTATCTATTCGTTTTATGATGCACTGATATTTTCCATTTTCAAAATTTTTTGTCTGCCTGTTTGTTTAGAGATAACTCAAGAACGACTAGACCGATCCGGATGATAATCGGTATGTAATGAGAACACGTGATCGCGCAGATTATAGGCTACATACAATATCGATAAACCTAACGATGTTTAATTAATGAAAAAAATATGAAATGTTTAATAATCATGTATATGTATTAAATTGTCCAACCCGAACGAAACCAGACGGAGGGCGCTAGTTATTATGTATGTTCATGATGTACATCCTGTGTCCATCCGGAATCATGTACCTTTGAAATGGTATAATAATATTTCAAAGTTGTCCTAGTTCCTGAGATTACCCTCCACATACACAGCATCTCTTTATTATATTACTATAGATTTCCAATATATAAACTTATGTGAAAATCAAAAATCAAAATAATTTAGTTATTCTGTAAACACACTCATGTACGTCATTTTTCGCTTCCAATACCGTTTTGAAAAGGTGCTTTAACACTGAGAAGTAACGGCGGCAGAAACTCCTCGGCACATCTATTAACATTAACCAATTAACCAATATTATGCTTAGTTCACGAGATTTTAGAGGCGAAAATGTGACACATACACAGACAAGTTTTTCATCGCATATGCGGAACGCTAATAATGTTAAATCAACTACAATACTCACTTCCATAGTAATATTGGTCCACCGTCTTCAACCAGCCGACATCGTCGTGCGTGTGAGGCACTATATGGACATTGAGGACTCCGGGTTCCGCCTGAACGCAACTCTGTAATGGGACATTTTTAATAAGACCTTCAAATTGTAATTGTACACGAAGATGTGTTTTGGCCGTATTGGGGCGGCCTACAATACTCCCCCAATCCCACGCTGGCAGAACAGGGTGTCGTAAGAGGCGACAGAAGCC
>DWPT01006476.1:0-11426 GCA_018251895.1 Agathymus mariae mariae
GCACACCATACAGCAGCATTTCGTGGTAGTTTCAAATATAGCGCCACGAAATGCTGGAATGGATTTTTAATAAGAGGTTTATATGTAGGGACTACGGCATACCTTCAATATACTTTAAAATTAGTATAATTACTTATTATAAGTAATTTGATAGGTCTGTTATTAGTTTTAGATTTTTATGTTTATTTAGATTTAGGTATTGTATTAGTTATTTTGATTATTTCTTTTTGAATGTCACTAGTCGAACTACGCCAATTAGGGTGGCCCTGAAAGGTCGTCAGTGCTGAGTGTGGCCCTTGTTCGTCAAGTTGTTACTACTACTACTGTATATTTAATTATAAATATAGTTGAGCCTATTTGTACTACAGCAGTTACTTGATGAAATAAATTCTATTCTATTCTAATTTATTATTACTCGATGTATTTTTTTCCACTTAGACAATTTCACAAATTTAAAACGCATGTGTAACGTCCACTTGACTCGGAGGTAAGTATTAGGTGGATAATTTAAACAAATGAATTACTTAAGATGTAACCGTGGTCGCACCTACACTCGCTTTGCTTACGAATGTCAAAAACTAACATCTATCATTGGTGACAATCTTGTGCTTACGACTCATACGTGACAAAACACTACAAGTTGTTTATCGATACATAAGTAATATGATTATATTAATATAATAACCAAGAACCTGCCACAGCTTATTTTATCATGCACCTTAGAAATTTTATATATACCCATTTAATTTAACTTTTATGGTCACCATAAGATGAAGAACACCACAAAAACAAGAACGAACTTAAAGCCTAATAGAATTGGCCACGAGTCGGCCCTTGATTGTGCATATTAAGAACATGTGACAGTCAAAATTATATCCTGTTATTTGAGGTGTCAATTTATGTAGTTAGAAAAATTGAAAACATATTTAAAATTCAAACCTCTGTTGAGCGAACTCTTAAAAGAATTTCCATCATTACTTTATAAAAGAGTAAAATGTATCCTAGATGTTTAGCCACAATATAGTACATATATACATCGATGGAAAATAATTGCAAAAGCATGTGTGACTTCCATATCGATAACAAAGCTTTTCTAAATCACCATCTAAGTTTTATGATAATATCAAGTGGAAATTATCAGTTAACCTACAAGAACTTATCGAAACACATAACCGGGCCCCAAGAATTTAGGCATGTCGTAAATGGACATGTAAGTCTCGTGACCACCTTCCACCCTTCAACAGCAGGGATTCACCGCAAAAACAAACAAGCTCAAGTACGGAGGTGCGTTTGTAAGATTTATTTTTCCACTTTTCATCTTCATCAGCACGTCAAAGACGTCTGTTAATATCCACTGAACAAATCAAACAAGTCTATACACAGCAGGCATGGTGCAATAGTTAATTAAGTCTCGTAACTACTTCGGTTTACTGCTACTCGTCCTCATGATACCCTCGTCACCAAATATAAACTTGCTATAATTTAACCAAATCGAAGGAACAAATGTGTTGTGTTTTACTTTACGACTTAAGTTATAAAAAATATTGACTACAATTCGTAGAAAATCAAAACGTTCAAAAACTCTTTTTGTTATGGTTTTAAAACCTTGTCAAAACACGTCTCAACGAATTACTCTAAACTATATAAAATAGTTAACAACATTAACGAACGTTTACAATGAAATGTCTTAAAGATAATACATTTAGTACATATACATAATCCGTATAGTAAAAAAATCATTAACCTTTTTTACTACATTAAAAACATTTTATTATATTAGAAATTATGAGATGAAAATAATGAAAAGCTTCAAAATCGCGCTCCTGAGATATAAAACCACTTCAAATAAAATTATACTCTAATAATTATAATTTCTCTAGAATTTTATTATAAGTATTTTATGGTCTTTTCATTGTCAATAATATAAGTGAGTAAATAATACAATAAGTAAATTCAGTCAGTAGTGTGTATATTGCAGGCTTGTTGAGTGCGGATCCGCTATTCGCACAGGTGTCCAGCGCGGAGGCGCCGACGCCGACGCACTTTCAAAAACGCTGATGTAGTTCCTTAAAGGTACATTATCCATTCAATACCTGACCTAAATATCAGGTTATCTGCTTTCCAGTGCTGCATAAACCTTGTTGAAATTAATCCCACGACGAGTCACATCCTTATGTTGTAATTATCATATTTTTGCTGTTATTGGAAATATCAAGATTTCATATTAAAATATCAAGATTTCTCTTACCGCTCAACAATAATCAGGCGTATATTTTTGTGGTCAAGTAGTATTGTTAATATTTATTTTGTACATACATACATACCGATACAATGTTAAACCTACAGTTTCGGAACATTACTATAAAATCGATTATGTGATATAACGATTTCATCCAATCAATGCATTAAAATAATAAAATAGACTACAATTAAAGACACTTTCCATTGTAACAACCTTTGTTATGTGAAACTAAATGTTTCAAACTAAGCCGCTAAACTTTAACTGAAAAAAATAGTTAACCTTTTTTTCTTGATAAGAATATGTGATGTGTGTACTTGATGATTGATATTATTACTTATCTACTATCAACAATTATATTATCAATGATAAATACGCCTCTTGGAATTTAAGATGGATAAGAATCTTGAATAGCCCAAAGTAAAGTCAAATTAGGTTTTTGAAGGAAACACACTCAAAAATATAAAAAAAAAAAAAAAACAGAATTTGCGTTTCTCTACACATACAACGTAACTTTTACAAGGCGTCAAAGAAAAATACCATATGAATCCAATCGATATATACAACCTAAGCGTAGAATATACAAGAAAATTTAGTAATTATAATGCATTGTGACTAACTGACAGGAATATTTCACATTGCTTTCTCGCAAAAACGCGGCACTTCGAGTCGAAATATAATCAATTTGATCATTTGGTCAGCGTAACAAGAATATAAAAAGTACGGAGATATAATTCGGGAATAAAATTACAACAGTATCAGTTGAAAAATAAACTCTAGCTTAATGATTTGATTGAATTGAGTCTAATAAAAGTTAATACTTCAAAATGCCCATTTGTCATCAAAACGCTCAGCTACCTGTGGCGGATGCTATAAATTTTAAATACGACAGATAAAACAAAGTTTATAGTAACAATAGGCTAACAATAGCACAGATATGGAATATTTTATTTAGCCGTGTCGAGTCTCCCACGCCATTGGATTCAATTATGGAGGAGAAGCAGATAGGTCGGCGCGCGAGTGGTCCGCTCGTGACCCGTAAATTGGAACGGTCCGTCGTTCGCCCTTGTCGCGCCTCGGCCGCCGCCGCGCCGCGCCGCAGCCCCGACGCAAGCCATATCCATACCGACACGATATACACGGTAACGGAACCTGAATCGACATCTCTACAATACACTATTACTTCCTCACGCACGCCCAATTAAATATCCCGAACACCAAGTATAAACGCTCCTTTTGCGTACACGTCTCCGGAGCTTTCTTTATGCCTCTTGCAATCAAAGCAATTGAAAACCATACGTTCATCCATTGAATCATATTACGTAATTATTGGTACTTTAATATTTCGTGTAATTATTTTCTTTAGTTATTTTGAATTTAGGGTGTATTTTTTATTCTTCTACGTATATTTATTTATATTCTTCGCGTTCTTTGTGCATAGGATGTCTTCATGTCAAGTGATTAATGACATGCATAAATGCACTATACTATCCTTAGTGTCTTTTAAAAACGAATAATAACAAACCATTACTTATAACCGAACGTTAGTTCGGTAAACGAGTTAGTAATGCTGGGCTGGAACTTCGTAAAATTACCGAACTAAACTTGACTTTCAAATAAACTAGTTTATCGGAAACATGATACGACTCGGCCTAGACCAGACTCGCATAACTACAGCGTACTTGACCAAATATAAATTATCTTACAAGTAAATCTGAGCTTATCTATCACAGCGACCGCAGATTTGTAAACGTTTAAATGTTACTGTTATGATGCAAACCGAATATTTGTTCCTCCAGTCAATAGACATACATCTGTTAAATTTTTTATAGCTTTGCACATATTCTGTTATATTGCTCCATAAATCATATTTAATGTAATGATTGCCGCTACTGTTACTTTTTAATTAAATCCTTTACCAATTATTTTACAATGTAATCATCATCACAAACGATAATCGTTCCATTGTCGGGCCGTTTCATCTTACAAAGTGAGAGTTAAGAGGCATCATCCACCACGCTAACTGCGACTTGGCAGATTTCACACACATATTTTTGCTTGACAGATGTTTGATACATAATGTTTAATGCTCCTATAATTCATTTCTATTTCATGACTTTGAAAAGACAAAGGTGAGTGTAGGTTAAGTACACCGTAATAGAAAACAAAGTTCAAATCACTAGACTATCATAGTTTACACTAATGTATCATTATAAACAAGTACAAATATTTTGCATTTCAAATAATCAACTGCGCCTCAAAGCAAAACATCTCGGCACAGTCAGGCTATAAAGTGTTAATGTTATGCTTATCGCGGCTCGTGCCCGTCACGTACACGATCTGCCAATTCTACATGTTCTTTGGTATTTTTTTCTCCGGTCCAATAATAAGGTATGCTCTATAAAAATAATTTCTGTGTAACTTAAATAGTTTTATTGTAAAATAAAATTAAAATCAATAAAAAAACTACTCAGTAACCAAAATTTTTTATAAGTTTAAAAAACTTTTATAGCATAACAGAAACCGATGTATGTAGGAGAGCTAATTACGAACATAAATGACTTAAGCTGCCCCATAAGTTAGCCAAATAGGCTGAGTTAGGAGGCTATCAGGCACCGCTAACAGGTGTGCGCACCATATTTGGTGCATAACGTCCAATGCACAATAGCACGGCCATCTAAACAAGCCCGCCGCGGCAGAAATTCAAATCATAACCACTCTCTAAACAAGCGAGTCTTATTTGTTAGAGCCCCTTTAAGGTTTATAAATTGTAGTACAACACGCAATAATAAATGTCTCTAAATATACGCTTAACACAATAGAACTGAAATATTTGACCGGGCTATAAATCACATTAGATACGTTCACACTATTCAAGAACGGATTGATTGATTCGGCAATCCTTATGTTCATCTATAAGTCACCTTAATATTATTTTGAGCTAAACCCAGCGGGATATTGTATTTCACTTTAACGTACACTCGGATACCACATCACTGTTTTAATTCCTAAGAAACTTTGGATGTATGTATTAATAAAAATAAATCAGGTAATTGTACTTTTTCCTTAATTTACACATAGTATTGTCGCTAAAGATTTGTGTAAAGAAAATAGTAAAATCTGCAATGACGTCTCCGTATTTCACTGTCTCGGTATGTGAAATAGAGAAAGGAAAGACAAAGCACCGCATTAATCCAGCTTTAGAACGTGAATTTCTTCTTAAGAGGACTGTCTCGTAAAAATTGGGCAGTCTAACAGTCACGAATCATGTCGTTATCATATTTAAAATAATAACTTGAGTTGATAAGAGTAGCTACGCCTCACTAACGTATATAAATATTAATTTTATCTGAGTGTAATCTACGTTTTGATTGGTTAGTAATTTATAAAAAATACCGTACTTTTATACATATTTACAGAGGTGACAATGCTTTTAACTATGTAACCTCAATCCTAAGTTGGTAAGTCGCCTTATTCAATAATGTTGTGAATAATCGAGGATGTGAAGGGATGGTTCGCTTACCAAGGACTTTCGAGCAATAAATAAAACGTAATTAATGTAAATTGATTTTAATAGGGTGAGAACTTTACTAAGAAAATATTTTATAAAACGATTGTTATTGAATTAATTTAATGCAGTTATTATAAAGCTACATGCACATTTAGATACATTTAACAACTTTGTTAAGTATTAACCCTAAATTCAATTTTGTTGTTGTTTATAACGAAATGCTCAAAGCTATGTATAAAATCAGATAGTGAATCCCTATGGTCAAATTACAAACAAATTCTATGGACATCACAAAGTCGACATTCAAATCATTGTTATTTAAGTCAATTCCGTGACATAATACCTGCAATATAGATAATATATATACAATACGTTTGTGAAAGAAATTTTTGAAGTAGCTTTCATGTTTCCACTAGCAGGGTGTATTAGAATATGTACAGAACAGTAAATGACTAATGATAGAAACAAGTATTGAATTATGGATGGAATTTGGATATCTCAAGATTTTTAATCTATTATGGGATAAATGATTTGAATGAATGGAGAAGAGACAGAGACATTTAAGTAATAATACAGAAGAAGAATTCTAATTATATATTTATCGGTACTCGTTATAAATTACACTATATTATTTAATATAGTGTTATTTATGTAAAAGTAAACGATCACACACACATCCCCCTACTAGTATTCCATGTAATGCGCATGTTATGCAAATATGACATCACAAACGCCCACTAGCCGAGAACTTTAACTGTCACCTAAATCCTTGCTCCGACTGGTCAACGAACCTGGGACTCTTTGCTCGGCACGCACTTGGCTACGGCATCGTAACATACTCAAAACGTCTTCTGAGAGATCCGGATTACAAACATCAGCCTAATCAATAAGTAATTGTAAATTAATTTACCTATTTCAAGAGCTCAGTTAAAATTTCTATCATAGGTAATAATTACAATATTTAAACGTGCATGAGGGCCATTACTCAATAGTAAACTTCATACTGCGATTTAGTATATGATATTATACCTTTGCTTTAGTATGCTATCAAAATAACTGTGTGCCTAGCATGCTTCGCAAGTAAATGTACCTAATATATACGGAAACGTCAGACGGTAGACGGTATTTAAAAGGGCATTTAACCGTAAGCAGATATTAAGGTTGTGTTTAAGAATTATGATTACTTTAATTACCCTCCTCGTCTCTTCAACCCGTCTGTGTGCATACTTCTAAGCTAATTTTATGAGTACGTCAAGAATGCTATATCAAAAGAATTCTAAGTTTCTGTTGTAAGAAATTGTCGTGCGCATGGCAGTTAGTCCTCGCGCTATTAACGGCTAACCTTACGGTAACATGGTCTAATATTTGTGTATAATATATTATTTATATTGGAAAGAAGGGTCTTTTTGGCAGCTAATGATAAATGGTCGCCGCTCTCCATGGATATCCGTATTATCCTCACCGGTTTGTTACTGGCCTAAGAGCGGTGAGCTCGCTTGTTGATTGGCTCTGCACCTCACTCTACGAGTAGGTACTGTTGAGATTAAGCTAGATGGCACAGTACACCAGGAATTGGCGCCACTTCTCGACAATTTGGTAAGTCGCACATTGAGTAAGATTTAGCAAGAGATGTTGACTCATACTCAATACTTTCGTGGATATACGAGTGCATGTTATGCACAAAATAAATTAACTACCCATGAATCTAATGTTCTAGACATTAATTATTATGTTAGTAAAATTTTTAAACTGTGCTTATTATATCGGTATTAATATTGTAATATGAATGTTAAAACGACGAAAAGAATAAAATTTGAGGTGCTTGAGGCACAAATAAATTCCAAAAAGAGAACAACTCTGAACAAATTTTAAATCTAGTATTTTTCTGTTTTTGTACGGTTGGCAGTCTATCCATTCTTCGTTTTAAAAATACTGTAAAATATTAAAATCTTTTTCCCGTAAATATGTGATAAATTTATCCTACATTAGCGAGCATGCTTAGCAAGGTAGGTAGGTATGTGCAAAAATGTGGACAGCAAAAAGTTGGCAAAGCTCGGACGCCTCGGGCAGTCGCGTGCCCGCGCGCGATTACATGGAACACGATGCCCCCTTGCCACTATGTTGACTAGTTGTACAAGTCACTTGTCAATTTTAATTATTACTGCCACCGCCGCGCGTCGCAATGAACGCAAGCGTGCATTTACATATTATTATGAGGAAGGAAATTGAATTATAAACATAAAACGTTCACAAACTCACACCCCTACAGTAGGGTTCCCTGTTTTGCGGGTGGGCTAGACGTAGACAAATATTACATCACAAACAAACATGACCCGCGAACAAACACTTACCTATCACATAAATGTCTCCCCCGGCCGAGATTCAAACCTTTGATCCCACACTCGGCAGGTAGAGTCACTAATAAATGGGCTTGCGGAGTCATTTAAAAAATCAATTAAATATATAAAGTCAACTTTCACATCGGGCGGGACTTTCGAATCCCGCATGCATCTCTAATTTTATTCAAAACATGTGTTTATTATAACTTAATCACTTGCTTCGGTGAAGGAAAACATCCTGACAAAACTTACCCGCCCGAGAGTTCCCTATAATGTTCTCAAAGGTGAGTGAAGACTACAGACTCATAATGTAAATACACTCGAGCCCAATAGCGAGATAATTATGGATTGTTACTCGTCTGAGGAAATATAGTTTTTAAACTTCTCAAATCTTTGATTTTTATGTTTTATTCTGACAAAAGTTTTGAAAGGTACTGATATAGAGTGCTAATTTTCATGTCTGTAACTCTGTAGGTACGATATAATCGCCTACCTACTATTTTTGCTTGGTATTACATTTAGTACCCTTACACTTGTACCACACCATCGCGTTAATTCATAAAACATTATTACGAGTACGTTTAGAAATGGTATTTTACTTGCAACAATTTTATCATGCGTTTCATTTCATATAGAAAAATATATATTTATTACGACGACTAGACCAAAAACAAAAATCCTCCCAAAACATTGCAAAACATTCACACCAGTTTTTATCTCCTTTTCCGTAAGAATACAGTACGGAGTATTCAATATTCAAACGTGAAGAACATCACTATCTGTTCAGCGTTTCGTTAGATATAGCAGAAATAAAAACAATGGTATTCCAAAAATAATAGTAATAATGTCCCGCCGAATATACGTATTCAAATCGTACACATTTAATTTCACGTAAGTAAAAAATAAAGGCATTGTTCATCGAAGGATTTATGAGTTGATCGAGATTTCTCTGAATAATAAATAAGCTCGATCTGGGTTTTAATTATGTTATCATTCAACGACTAGCACTGAATGAAACGCATTCATAAATATTTAAATAAGATACGTAGATACGTGTACATCAAGTTGTTCGCGGAAAGAAGCGGGCGTGGCTGCGTGGCTGCTAGAAACGAGAGCTTGTAAGATTAGTACACAAACAAGAGAACATTGTTCTCCAATGACTTTATTAGATGAAGGAATAATTCAACGTAGTATTAATAAATACTTAAAATATATGTTCAAGCAAGCGGGCTTCCTGCTACCAGCTACATATAAAGTTAACTTATTTGTGTTTTATTTTTGCCATTACCAGTTTTTTGTTATTTTTAAATATGGGGAAAATATCGAAATTCAATTTAGTGTCCCATATTTTTTTTTCAACAATATCCTATTTTTCCACCAGCTTTATGGTAGCACTACCATGCCATAAAACTGTTTCTATTGCGCATAAAAACCGATAATTTGTAAACTGAGAAATAATATTTATACGCATCATGTTAATGATAACAATTTCTTGGTAAATAAAGAACAGGTATCAAATTGATTAAAAGTAAACATTATTCTAAAATATCGTATAGTATTATTGTAAAATAAAGAATCATAATTTATGGAAGTCGAAGCAGAAGTAATAAATGAATCAGGCAATAAAAAATTATTCACTTCGTCGACTTTCCCTCAATGCTCACACTGCTTATTTATGCATTATTACAAAAAATATTATTTGGTTTTAAGTGCTTCTGAAAGGTTTATTGCAGTAATTTAACAAGCGTAGGTATGAAAACGCCTCTCGCGAGACTCGCTCCACCGCAGGAGATAAAACTTTAATTGATAGATACTAAAAGTAAAAATATTTCCTTTGTTCGTGTCCAATGCAACGTTCAAATAATTGAAAATAGTAACGGTGTGATTTATGCAAATCGATAGCTTGACGTTCAATTTAAACTGTGAGGCACGTTGTGCCCGCGGCGATGTCGGCCATTAGGCGCTTCGCAGGACACGCGCTGCCTCTGCCTTATCTCGTGTATCAGACGTGTCCGGACACACGGCGACACGCCCGCTATCAGCGCTGAATCACTCGCCATACACGGTCACCTACCACCGTCACCTGTGACGCGCGACGCCTAACTAACAACCACTGTCTACTCGGTCAAGGTTACTCTGCCCTTTGAGATAAATCACATTACGTAGATACTTTAATATTTTTTCAAATGAGAGCAAGAAAGGTATAACAAACCATATACATAATTATGTGTCAATAATTATTACAAGTATGTCATTAACAATACAACCGTATCTATAATTAGATGATAGAATTGGATTATATCACTAATGACAACTTAAATAATAAACAATTTAACTGGTCGTCTGAAACAGCTCATAACAGAATTCTTGACCTACTGGAAACGTATACAGTGTTCAATTTTCGTGCATTTTCTTTAATATCTTTTCAAATGCATCATCACAGAAATGTGTTCATACTTAATCTAATTTTAATCCAATTGTACTTCTTATAAGTAAATCACTGGCAAATATATTGTTATAACCAAGTGTTGTATCCAGAAAACTAAGCCAAGAGAGATCAGTCAAAGTAAAATAGCTCTTATTTCAATTACTATGTCTATTGTCTTTCTATTACAAACCAAACATAAACAATACCTCAGCTATAGAATGAGTCATGAAGCCGGTGAAAGTTCTAATTTAATACCATAAGGTTCGATTGAAATAGCAAAATCTATGGCACTTGACAATAATCAATTCTTCTTCTTATAAAGTGCATTGCGATCGTATTCCGTAACAGACATCTGTTACACAATACTGTAAGACATCACAATACTTAAAATGCTACAAGAAGGTTGCACTTATATCTGTCAGTTAAAGAGTTTTATCACGACTATGTAGTTTGACTAGGGTGCATTTATGACAAAGGTCAAGTACCATCGAGTGACCATCAGGATTCTTCTGTTAATAGGTAGCACCCACGCTTAAAATACATACTTTAGCTGGCTATTGAAGTAACAGTGTTGTTTTTTGTAGAGCACACTTTCTTGCAACAATTTTTATTAAAGAATCTTTCCGTGTTTATAGACACAATAGATATAATGGACTTCTTTCACTTGCATTCATATTTGTCTGTATTGGAAAACGTATCTTATGTTAGTAGATAATAAGGAACCGGTAAGATAAAATTTATCGGTCACCTGACCTGGGCTTCATGTTGTAAATGCATTCGGGTTTATATTTCGTTCATATGTATTTAGGTATTGTTAGAGCACGTATAATAAATACATCACTGACTAAGACTACACTCTTATTGTATCTATAACAATTATCGGACAGCAATGATGCCCGCCCTTCCGGA
>DWPT01006477.1:0-11425 GCA_018251895.1 Agathymus mariae mariae
GTTTTTATGAATGAATTTTTAAAATATTATCCTAGTGTAGTTACCTATAGTAAATATGGTACACACAAGCATTGATTTATTATTATTAATTGAGTATGAAATTTTCTCTGAAGGTAACAAGAAATGAAACGGAAGAAGCGTTATAATAAGATTTCCGACATTACCTTTCGAGATGCGACCCTAACCTCAACAGTGGTCTTATCGGCAAAAGTTTCGGAATTTAACACAGCTTAAGAATACGGGAATTAAGTACCGTATGATATAAAGTATACGTAAAAGTTGAGAAGAGTTGAGTTGAATGAGAGAGAGTTTGAGAAAAATATTTATTTAATAAATTAATATTTTTTTGACATACATAGCACAACGCTAATGTCTCAAGGCCGACATTGCCTTGATGAAGCTCTTTAGGTAATAAACACTGTTTCTATTAATAATTTTTAGTAACTCCACTTACATTAAAAATCACTTTACTGTCATTAAATGACTTCCGCAATTTCGTAAAGTCTTTATTGATAAAATAAGAATCAATAACAATAATAGAGGTTGTATTAATGTTCCGCAGGTCAAGTGCGAGTTTGGTGACTTTGGAAACTTTTACGTACTTTAATGGCTCCCACATAGAAATTAATACCTAACTTCAAACATGATCTATTCTCTTTGAAGTGAGTCAAATATATGTTTATATTGTACAGAGCCGAGTTGGAGCGCCTCATTTGTTGGTGAGAGGCTACCACCTTGAAACTTAAAGTTGCTATTGTTGAAGTTATTTGAAACGTACCAGTAGAAATAATACGCCTTAATATAAACTTCCATTTTTAATACCTAAACAAATAATTAGCTTTGCAAAAGTTAAAACGTGATCGTAATTCAACTCATTTTATGGACTACTGAAGAAAAATAGCGGCTCTGATTGAATTATGGGATATTGCCATCGAGAGCAACATCTGTCCGTGAATTGAATGCATATATTAAATACACGTATTTTTCAAGTATCTATTTATATGCAAAAGGAATATTGCACAAATTGTAACATAAAATAAGTTTGGAAGCAACGTTAACCAAACACTAATAGTTCTACAATTCCAGAAGAAGTTGACTTTAGTTGTTGAAATGAAAGATCATTCCATCTTCAGTATCCAAAACAATGTCCTTGTCTATAACGAAATAAGCAATCAGATCCAGAATTCAGATGAGACTCTTGAGAAGTAACTTAGTATATGTATATAGTTGTTGTGGACAAGATTCGTTGCCGTGGAAAAGTGTATTGGGCCCACAACGAATTCTCGTTGACAAGGTTACAAATATGTAAGATACATGAACCCAGCTAACTCGTAGAACAGACTTAACCGCGTCACTATTAGCCAAATCCATTTGGCAGATACGTAGTATTCAGGAAATGAACTGGACGCCCTTGCGTTGCAGCATACACAAACGTGCGTGCGACATGTATGGACGATCCAAATAGAAGGTTGTACCGCCTTATATGGCCCTGACGTCACGCGTATTCCTTGTTGGATCGTTTGAACTATGAACTGTCGTTGCCATTATCACATACGTTTGTATCGATCTAAAACATTTATTTTACTAAAAAACAATGTCCTTACTTTATTTTTTTTGTAAGGATTTCACAGGGAAATATATTATCACCCAAACTTTTGTAAATATTTATTTTCGGAAAAATATCATTATGACCGCTTTTTTAAACTATTACATTCACAAATGTAACATTTATAAAAAAAATAACATGTTTTAAAATGTAGTTAGCGAACATAAATGACATGAAATAAAAATCATCTTATAAACTCAACACAGCATTAAACGATGTAACATTAAGGGCACTTAGCAAAAAGAAATGGCTGCTCTTACTGGATCTTGCTTAGATTACAGGAACGCTCGATTAAGCAATTCCTCGTTGAGACAGGATGATTATCGTTTTACCTGCAATTTCTTTTAAGAACCAGTCTAGCGTCTCTCGGCAGAAAGCCTTTCTCATTTGTTAATGTTACGTCGCATATCATTTTTAATATTGTGTTTATGAAGAGTTCCCCAAATGTAACAGTAATAGTTTTATTCATGATATTTTTCATGTATATCTTTTACTGATCCATATTTTAATTATAAATAAGTAGCAAATTATTTTTAACTCTACTTACTGTTCCGGGTTCCTAACGTTAAAAGAATAATCAATTAACAAGCTGCTTGTGTAGGTGTATCTACTAGTTTTTTAATTGATGGCACTCTCGAAGTATTTCATCATTGCATTTTAAGGTAATTACAGTTTTGACATCATTCAAAAATTGATGCATAACCTGGCAGAAACTAAAGCCGAAATTAAACAAATGCATCAATCAGTTCCTGAGTAATTTAAATTTTTGCATTTTTATTTTTGAAACGAATTCGAATAAAAATCACTCAAGCTCAGCCATGCATAGAGGAAGGTTCGTATATTATAATTAGAGCAACATACTACATACATAGTGTAATAATACCTACTATATTATATACCTACATGTTCTTTCGAATGTTATTGCAGTACTTATTATATAATTAAGTATATTAGCTATAACAATGGCTGCGTAACAGTATCAAGTTTATTTTATTCCATTTCATACGTTTAATGATTGATAAATTGAGTATTTAAATCATAAATCAAACGGAAACAATAAAAATATTTGTTTTTTTTCTTGTATTTGTTTTGCTTCCAGTGTATAACATATATTCTTAAATATTATATAAATATATACTCATTAATTTGTCTATAAACAACACTTAACCATTAATATTCCACTTAAATAAACATAGCAAAGTGATCATGGTATTTTTACATGCAGATCACTAAAATATAATGTGAGTATTATTAATAATACCGGTAACCTGCATAAGTTAAACGGCACTGCAAAAAACCGCCTACCTACGTTCACCTTGGAGCCGAGTGGGCGTACCGAACTTGATTTAGTTGCCATCTGACAAACCCTTTTTTGTCCTGAATATAAATAAGACGAGCAAAAAATATCAAGTCGAGATTTTTTCCCTCTACCACCGAGACCGGAGTTTAGCGAAAGTAAGATTTAAATAATAAAGGAGATATTCGCTTATGCGCTCTATAGTGGGACCTCGTTTTTATGTCCACCGAATTCGGGAGTAACGTGTTCTTTAGCCTACTTATTATGTATATTCATTCATCCCGATCGTAGAAACGGTTTATCGTTCACGCTTTGGAGTAAGGAAAATAGTGATAACCAGTGCCCTTGGATCGGTTTGTCCTCAACGCTTCCTATATGATTCGATAATGACTTCCTGCGTCCTCAGCCATCCTCGTTAGTCAATGTTTTATAACATTCGGTCGAGATGCGGAAGCATTTACTACATTTGGAAAGAGCACTCGAGCTCCGGCTACTGTAGAAACGCTCGAAATAGAATTAAAATTGGGTCACGCATAACACGAACCAAACGCGGGAAAACAAATTATCAGCTACATTATATATTCGAATTGCGTTCGTGTTATAAAATTTTCCTGCATTGAACTATTGGAATAGATTACAATTTGACTTGTTTGTAATCATAATAATTCCTATGATAATATCATTAATAGTAAGGACGCAAACTTAATGGTGCAACGTTATGCATACTAATACACGATAGTGAGTTCTTTGGTAGGGCTCAGCGATCGGACATGTCTGAAATAATAATGGCGGTCTCCACAATTAAACTGATAACACTGATTTTCTGCGTTCGACCCTAATCTGTTTTGTTTTGGATTATGTTCTCAGTAACTGCAATCGAAGTTATCATGTGAAAACATCTAGTTAATAAATGTTTTTCTTTGTTCACAGACAAAAAAGAACAACCCAAACCACATCAAGAGGCCGATGAACGCGTTTATGGTTTGGTCGCAGATCGAACGCAGGAAAATCTGTGAACAAACGCCAGATATGCACAACGCGGAAATATCTAAAAACTTGGGACGCGTTTGGAAAACTTTGAACGATGAAGAGAGGCAACCCTTCATCGATGAAGCGGAAAGACTCAGGCAGCTACATATGCGAGAGTACCCTGACTATAAGTACAGGCCCCGTAAGAAGACGGCAAAACCAGCGCAACGAACCGGCGCCGTTACGAAACAAAAGCGTAAGCAGCGGGCTGACTCTAACAACAACAGGGGAATGTCTAGACGGCGATCGCGACCTGTAACCAATGTTCGGAGCGTTCCAGTCGAAACTCCGGCCCCGCCACCTCTCCCTGCCTCGCCAGCCGGATCTCCTGACTCCCCTGAATCCGCTTGCTTCTATGACGACAACACGCGTCGCGAACAAGCCGATCTAAGTGAGCTGTATTCCATCACGGATCTCCTTCCATTACCCGCAGATTGCGAAGTCGATCTCGAGGCGCTCACGACAGATATGGATTCGTTCGAAACGGCGTCTTCCTCGTCCGGGTCGCATTTTGAATTCTCGTGCACGCCTGACGTGTCGGACATGTTGAGCGAAATAGGTGTAGCGGGAGATTGGGTCGACCACACGTTTTCGTCGTACCTCACGTCTTCTTAGAGCGGTGCTCATGTCGCCACGGCCCCTGGCCGGTACCAATGATCTCATTTTCGAGCCGCCAAACGGGGGCTGACGACGCGGCGACCGCTCGCCGCCCCGCCTAGAGAGTGCCTACATCCAAAATGACGTGTCGACATTTGGATTCAATGTACAAAGTTATTTAATAAGGTCCGAGGATGAAATTTTTTTTCGAAGTTGATCGGCCGCAAGGCGTCGTTCTTCATCGTGTTATTTCTTTCGTTTAGTTTAGAATGCGAACGCTCAGTCGAAAGCGATGCTCCGGCGTCGTGGAAGCGCATCGGGTTTTATAACATAGGCTGTGAGTTGGTTCTCGTTTTACCGTGTTGCTTTCATTTAAAATACTTACTTTCGACACATAATGTTTCGGAGTGATTTCCAAACGGCACGTCTCAGACGCATCTCAGTAAATAATCCGTCTTACTCTCCGTCGCCTGGTCACCAAGCCACGGTCCAGTCAGGTCTCGCCGCATGCTCGGAGCGCATAATCGCGTCCGTATATTCTATACGTGTACATTACTCGACTTGGCTTCTAAATAGTAAGTTCGCAAATCCAATGTCGCTCTTTTGTTTTACTTAATTAACGTTTGTACCGTTAGGGTGTTCACATGTCTTAGATGAAACATGTATCGTTCGATAAATACATATAAAAATAGGACTAGGTTTTAGTCATGTTTGTCTTGCGTTCTATTTACTGTACGTAAGTTCACTTTATACTTTGATGCACACATAGTTGGTAGTTCGACATTTATAATTTTACTGTCGGAAGCTGATCGGTATGACATTGGGGGAATTTCGGAGTGCGGAAATTTAGAGTAGGTATTTTTGGAGTTGGGCCCTTTCCGTGATGAGTTCTTCTTTTTAAAGCCACGAGCACAACACGGCTCTGTTGCTTGATTATTTGTCATTGTGCTCGTGACTTTTTCAGTAACGTTCGAGTAAATCATGGTAAGGGACATGTGTAGGTAATTCGAGTTGAATAGGTCTTGCTAAATTGTATGTTAGGTTGTATAAGGTAATGTTATCTCCGTTCTACGGTAAAGTATGAAAAAAATTGTAAAGCTACGATGGCACCTCAGGATCGATGCGAAGGGACACTGTTCAACTTTCTCGTTATGTTCTTTACATCTTCATGCTTCATAATAAACGTCTTTAGAAAGATACATATCAATAATGGGAATGTATTAAATTGCGGGACGGTGGTCATGGGAAATATAACAATCGTATGAAGAAAATACTGGTTCGGTTTCATGCAATGTTTTGCTGTTTCAAACTCTGTGATTTACTTTATGGATTTTCTAAATTGTAAGGTTCTAGTGGAGACTGATATCGCATAGATTAGTTTTAGCAGCGCTAGCTTCTCTAACTTTTTTAATTTTTAGAACTGGGCATAATTCTAATGAAAATCTATACTATCTATATTTTTGATAATTTGCTTTACTGTGGGGGTCGGGATGTTATTTTCATACGTCTTTCAAAACAAATATGCCGATAACCAGCTTTGATACAGTCGATAATGGTAGATTTCAGACTCGGCAACTGATCGTACGAACCGTCCCGAGGCCCGCCCTAAAGCATATGCCAAAGTTGTGTAAATTTCGCAAATCTGTCAATTCATTGAAAATGGTGTCAGTTAAATAACGGGGTAATGTTACACTGATGTTACCTCAGTCATCTTAAGATATATAATTCTTCTAAAATATACTCTTTCAAATAATGAATCGATATTTGTAGATATCTGTGTCCCTGTAGTTCGTAATATTAAGGGATCTGTTGTGCTCCAATTGATAAAAGAAAATGCTTTACTTATATTATTATATTCTTATAAATGTATTATGTAAAAACAACTTCTTGTAATACTTAGTGAGTGTCTACGAAATCCAATTATTTTTAAAGAAATGCATAAAATACACATTATCTATACATTATTGTACTGCGAATCTATAACTGTGTCGTGTGTCGTAGGACGATATTATATATAATTATATATATACGTTATATATTGATGGTTTTTATATTAAAATAAATTTGTGCCTAATAAATAACTTGAAATTCTTCATGTGTATTTAGTGATGCTCAAGATATCTTCGTAAGCGCGTAGTGATTACTTAGATGCAGTTAAAATGTAAAATGCTAAATTTAAGGTTCATTTGGGTGCCAGATTTGCATTTTGTACTGATTTCGCTTCATTTATAGATAGGCATGTATTCAAAATATTGGTGGATGATAGCGTTTGTACGCTAATAAACATAATTGGTTTAGTAAAAGCCATACCAGCAAGTACCGCAACATGTTTTTTTAAGATTAAAACTCATTTAAATCGTGTTCATTTCATATTAAGACTTAAATTTCATTGGGTCATCAGATGGTATTGTCAGCTGGTATACAAGTATTGGCGTTAATATTTTTATCAGAAGTTACATTTTTATTTCCGCCTTCTGGTTTGATGCGAGCAATATACTTACTTTCATAGTTATTACATACTGCACTTTGACAATAAAACTTCTTGTATGCTTTTGTGAATTTAGAGGAATCATTGAACATCCTGCGCGCGGTGTATTTGAATGTGTAGAATGTACCGATTCTGTATTTACTTCTATAGCTTCTACGTGTAAAGTTGCCGTTTGTTCTGGAAATTAGATTTTTTTTGTTCTAAACAATATACTAATGAGTCCAACGCTCAAATTAGAAATAATGTCCTCTATTACTAAAAATAATATGACTGATATATTTGCTTGTACTAGTATATATAAAATTGCTTATTCCGCTTAAAAAAAGCTTTTTTCTGTCTAACACTGATCGTATACTGATCGTATGCGTATTTTTTGCATTGACTAAACTCGTTATAGTTATAGAAGGATCCGTTTTCTTCGATTGTACATTTTTAGAGACATGTCAATGATAGTCTTTGATTTTTGTTTTGCAACTTTATTGCTGGGAAAACTACGTATAACCCCAATTGTGTAAGCAACATCGAATTTAATGTTGTATAATAATAAATTAGCGCTTCTTGTTGTGGTTTTTTATATAATTGGAATTATCAGGGTTTCAATGTCTTTTTTTTAAATTTAGATTGTAAAAAGTTCCCGTTTTAAATTAAAAAAAAAAAGTTATTCTAAACCTTCCGTGGTGTGACCTGTCCCACAATGTTATGTGATCCTTTGCTTGTAAACTTTTAGGCTTTCTCCTTCGTAACCTTCGGTAGATGTGTTTTACGAAACCTATGAAAGTATTTTTAAATGTAAATAAGTATTGAAACTGTTTATATGAAACAAGTCAAAATAAAGCGAACTGTGACAAAAATTAGAGAGATAATATACGTCTTAAAGGAAATAAATATCATTGAAGACGTAGTTAGTTGTTGTAGTTTATGTATGTAATAAATAACGAATTACATGTTATTATTGTGTGTTACATTTATATCCGGCTATAATATTTCCATCTGAACGTTTGGTCTCGTCTTTGTGAAACTTTGTTTAACAGAGGTGTAGTCAAATTTTCGATTATCTTCCTATTGAGCTCATGATTTTATGTATTGAATCGTTAGTGCCAACATTTGTGAACTTTCAGTCGGGTTGACGTGTTTGTCTATTGAAAATTGGCTAATATGATTCATGATGATATGACATTCATTAAAATATACGAAATCAGGAGCTTAAAAAAATTATCTGCGCTCACAAGCGTTTCATATTGGTAGATGAACGTTTTACGACAGACATACATAGCAACTGGTAGGCTTACATTTATATTACACGTATTATATAATAACATATATACACACGTATTGTAGATTATATAACCATGGTTCGATTGACAAAAAAAATGTTAGTGAAACATTCACAGAACTGAAAAGTTGATAATATTCTCGTTATGTTTATAATGGTGAAATTTTTGATCGTAAATTTTAATCTATATATCATATTATCTGTGTGTCAGTTGTTGATTTAATCAATAAGCAGTTTTATCGTAAGATTTTATGTATGTTTTATGTATTTGAGACTTCACGCATTAAGACACAACGAACATATTTTATTTCGTTATCTGATAGCTAATATAGCACATAAGGAACAAGATTAATGTACGGCCAAAATCTGCCAGGTTCAGATTTATAGTGCTGATACTGTTGCATATTACAGTCTTCTCGATGTCTGTAGAAACTCTACGCGCGTTATAATAACGCTTGATGTATGTGACAAACATGGTATTAAACCTCTTTTAATCCTTGTTTCATATATGACGTATTAGATATCGGATATTATGCCTTCTCTTGCATTATACTTAATAATGAACCTAATTAAATAATATTGGTGTCTATAAAATAAACAGTATAATTAACCGTGTATTGTATATCGAAGTCAAATGAAGTAGACGCATATTGTAATAACTATATCTAATTTGTTTGTTGACGTAGGTGTCATTGCTAATTATTGGTATTATATAGTTAACGATAATAATTAAACAAACGAAAACTTCGCACAATATGAATCGATGTAACATAGTTGTAACAATAATATATAATGATAAGTTAGTAACTAATAAAGTTACAGAAATATGTGTGATAGTTTTTTTTACGTTCCATTTTATTGTCATTTTGAGGTAGTCGTCCATTGTGTCCAGCTATTTCATTTTATATATTGTGTATAATTCACATACTTTTATCCTGATCATTAGTGTACATAGATTCTTATACTTTAATTATAAGGTAACTTTTCACATGTATGCTTTTTCGTATAGCCACAGCTTCTTTTACCACGACTTCTGAAAATTTTAAATTAGTGGATATTTCACTTATGTTGTAAATGTAAATAAGAATTAACCTGATCAAATTAATAAGGAACAAAAGATATTGAAAAAAAAGGTCCATTAAATCTATCAATTAATGTTAAGAAAAATAAAATAGTTGCATACATATACTTCGAAAATTGTACGTGCTTACATTTCGTATGAAAGGAGTACCTAACATGCCAAAAGTTTCCTACTTTCGGAGATAAATTGTATGGCTTTAAGCATCATAATGGGACTGATTTCATTTTTTTCGTGATCACCCTTCCTGTTCCTTGTACCATTGTAAATACCTTGATTATACGAAGGCCACATTATTTAAGATCATTTCCCAAACTGGTGGCGTATTCCGATTCTAGTCTATTGAAAATATTTTGGGCCGAAGTAGAATTTTCTACGTAATTGAATTCTAGCCACGTCTACTTCTACATCCGTAGTGGCCTCCGCATCATTGATACCTGATTTTTATTAGTGTTCTTGTTTCAATGTATACCAAAAAACGATGAAGCTCTTAAACACCGTTACCGATGGATCTCTTAGCACTAAACAGTTACGGTTATCGGCTAACCAAATAATGGCAGCGCTGTCGCACTTACAGCTGTTTCATTATACGATCGCGCGATTGCTGATCGACTTTCGACTTCACCTACTCGCTCTTACACGTCGAGATGGTCGTCGTAAAATGGAACAGCTTTATCATTTGTATTATCGATTCTAAAACTTGTACATAATTAGACGAACAGTGTTGGTTTTAGCGTAACGCATCGTTCTCTCGAACGAATGGAAAATTTACCCTGTATTGGGATTATTTTACTAAAAACCTATTATCTGGCAATAGCTTAAGGGTTTTTATTTGTATTGATAAGTTATTGAAAATCGAGGATAGCGGCTCTGATTAGCAATTATCTTTCTCCTCGTCCGTTGTATAAATTATTGACTCGTATCTCATAAGAAACCTACTATGTAATTGCATATAATGTACGTAGTTTTTTAAACTGTTAAGTATGAAATAATAATGTAGTTATGGATTTAAGACAAACGTGTACATTTTGTAACGTAATTTGTTTCAATAATGAATATATATTATTATATGGTAATAAATCATCCAGTTTTTAAAAACCAACCCGATTTTTTAAGTCCATTTCCCTTTTTCCTTACATTTATGAATTAGAAAAAACTAATGAAACAATAAAAAAGATACTAAAGAGTTATATGCAGCCGACATTAAAGTCTCATTAACAATTCACCCTTCTTGTATCTCGACAAATAACGACTGAGTGATTAAGTGACAAAATTGTAACTGACATCAGTAAATTAGACACTAACACATTTCAAGTTCATGAAACAAGACAATTTCTGTATCTCGATATTGAATTGGCTGTTTCCGACATTTACCACACTGATTATAGTCCATAATAATCTACTTACTCGCATTCTATTTTTGCGAAGGCATAGTGAGACGTTGAAAAATTTCTTCCACATATTATTTTTATAGTTACTACATAAATACTTAACGAACTGAATCAGACAAAGTTAATATCTTGGCAATTCTCGATTATAGATATATTATTTTTTGTTAGTTGCTACTAATGGGTATAGCAATACTTCTGTGACATCTATCTTCTCACGCTGATTGCAGATGTTTCATTTATTGTCTATTATGTAGATTGTTTGACGAACCATCGTCTGCATATTCCATTAAAAATACTATCCTTTCGTCAGTCACTCAAGAAGCGCAACTATTTCAAGGCTTCGCAAGCGGTGCCGAGCTCAATACATAATCAGGTAATATTGGATACTGAGGTTTTCTTAAACTGATTTGAATATTGATTTTACGAATTATAATCTAATAACTATCTATTTAAAGAAAATCTTTCGATTTTCTAGTATGACACATCGTAATATACACTAAATACCTAAATTCTGGTCATCTAGCAGCGGACTACACAGATTTACGCCATTGGCTGGTATGCTTAATGTAGCATGCTTCAAGCCACTTTATTGATGTGAAACATCTATAGGCTCACTTGTAAACCGAATCGTTGGCGTGGCGACGGGTCGCCACGCTATACTGAGGT
>DWPT01006478.1:0-11424 GCA_018251895.1 Agathymus mariae mariae
GAAGATCTGTGACGAGCTATGTTACTTTTGTGAAACTTTATACAAAAAGGATAAAAAATAAAAATCATTTTTTCCGGATTCATTGCTGTCACCTTGTAACCTATCTAATGTTATAATATTCAGAGGATTCATTAGGGTTTTTTTATGTTTCTACATAAAACCTGAGGATGAAAGGTGGCTCGATTCTCGTGTCACGTATCATATTAGTTAAAATATTATGTTTAATATTTTGGGACGTGTTTAAACTGAATGATTCAATAAAGTATCCACTGCTCTATGTTGATATTTCCGATTTGAAGCAACATTTTTTCATAATTTACAACTGATACATTATTATAATGCGCGGTCGACAGTATAAAAGTTTACTATAATCCTGATTTTATACATATATATATCTATATTAAGCACATCCGTTTGCGTTCAGTTTTAAACCAAGTTTTAACCAACGATCGAAAAGTTCAAATGGTTTTTATAACCTAGCGATCGAATCAAAGCCTTGTACCTATTCCAGCCGGCTTTCAAAACCGAACAAAAACTAATTAGAAAGCCCCTAAAAAGTTAATATCATAAGTCGGTGAGCGTACACACGAGCGAATTTAATTTGGAGCGTTTTTAATTACGGCTGGAGATTCGTTCGGAGTCGGCCGGTTTCGGCGCCGCGGCTGCCAGCCCTGTAATTATGGGCCCCGTAATTGCGGGACCCGAGTGCCCCGATCCCCGCGCCCGCGCTCCGCTCGCTAGCGTCCTATAGCAATGCCACTGAAATTAGGATAGGTACTCTTTGAACGGAGTTCTAGTCAAAAAAAACTATATAAGTCCTCTGCTAAATTAACCTAGCCGGATGATTAATTCGAGCTTCTCGTTACTACCACTAGAGTAGGTTTTCATGTTGTTTACGATAGGTAATAATAAAATGGGAACTCTTCATTATTTATGATCTGTGAGATCTTTGATCTGAGTACTAAGCTTCATTCAAACGCTCATTGGCAGTGTAGTCCGAGATAAGCAACGTTCTGGATATTAAGCCGTTGACATTAAAACTCTCGACACTAAATCTTATTACATATTTTTTTCGCAATTACAAAGAAACCCATGCTGAGTGCCGTTTACAAGTTGAAGTCAAATTCAAGTTTGCTGTTATGTTCAGTATATCATAAATGACCCTAAAAATAACGAAGAATTGCAAACTTTTAAATATATGTGTTATAATATTACTAGATTCGAAAAAATGTTGACCTAGGATGCGATTATTGATAGAGACAGTATATAGCTTCAGACTGATTGGAAAGCAGACATTTCTAAGTTTTATTGAGTGTATTTTGTTGCGTCTCCATTCACGTGTTAATTCTAATGAATAGTAAATAACTAGTTCAAACGCAATAAAAACACGACCATTTGATGCTTGATTGATCGACTGGAGCATTTCCGTCTACAGTACCACAAAGTCAATTGCGTGCTTATGTAGAATAAGTAAATACACACACTAATGAAATCATAACTGTATACATGCCTACAAGACTCAACCTACTATTTTACGATTGTTACGGAGCTTGCAAATGCTTAATTCTCTATAATTACGGACATAACTTGCATTTATAATCGCTACTTACTACTGCGTGGTCACTATTGTTGCAAATTGAAATGTCTATGGAATACAAATACGCAAAATTGGATATTATGTACTATTTAGCCTTTAAACTTGAAGATCGTACAGCGCTTCAGAACTGGAGAGACCAAGTACTGAACAAGTAAATAGCAATGATTATACGATAAAGATAACTGATTTAAAGATTAAAACCACACAAAATTCTAGAGTTATTTAATATCTCTTACATAAATGTCTGACCGTAAAGAAGAATCCAAGAATCAGAAAGCCAATGTCGATAGAAATGGTAACTAAAATTGGGCTGCAAAGAAAATTATTTAGTTATGAATAATATAGAATCGCTCTTTATTATTTTTTATTAGGTTTTTGTTTCAACACAATACTTTTAGGAACATTTTCTATTTTGTTTAATTATTACTAACACAAAATTTTAATATAATAACGTGTACAGAATGAATACTGAGATAAACAAGTGTTTAAATATTGTTATTATATATCCAAGGCGTAAAATAATAATGTCGATTTACAAATGTACATATAATTAAAGTATAAGCCATTAAAAAGCACTCTAATTTAAAATAGTATAATTCTTCTCAGTGCAATCTACTCATCTTTATCTAGTACAGTTTAAAAGGATTGTATTTAATTACCATGACTAGCTATTTGAAACCCAAAAAATGTTTGAAGTCTGCGTTATGATAATTATGCTTTATTGTGCAACGGCCAACCATTACTATATTCAATGAATGAACACCTTAGACTGTGTTTGAAATTATTTAAGATAATGTTTTATATGAAAAACTCCAACTAACTGACATTCAGATTAGAACAGTACTGTTCTGCGAAATATTAATTTGAACAATTATACGTAATACATACATATCCTTTGCCCATACGGTATAATATATCTTTCGAATGGTAAAATAATTTTTGAAATAGGTACCGTGGTAATCACCGATGATTACTTGCCACATATACGAGTACATTAACTCAAGAAATTCGCACTCTCTCATTATAATATTAATATTGATAGGTATACATCATATGTATGATAAAAATTATCTCTTTTGCAATATTTATTTTTACTGTACTAGACAGGAGTATCGGAGTCATCAAGACATCATAAAGATTTCTACGAAAATGCTTGCAATGTAGTTTAATTGACAGCGGAAACCATTGCGTGTAGTTGTACAGATGGCATGAGAGATATCAAAATATGCACTTCACTTAAACAAATTAAAGCGACAATTAAAAAATTATTTTCGAAGCTATCCGAGGTATAACAATCCCTGGACTCAAAATGTTATGCTGGGGTGGACATAAAACAATGAACTTGATATTTTACATGCATGCCTATTACTTTACATACACAAATGTTGTCGTAGTTATTCTGAATCGTTAGTTGTACGACAGTCGAGAAATCATAGTTTTATCTGACTTCTTAGTTGTATTAAACTACAGCACCAAAATAATAGATACGTTTCCGGTGAGATTGCTAATCGAAGTTCATATCTATATACTGTTAAACGTAAATATATGAAGCAGTTATCGGATAACATACAATAGCAGTTCTTGCTTGATGTTATGGTACCAAATAAGTGAGTTGGCTCCATAAGATAGATAAGCAGTGCGGCGATAATATTGTTGTTAATATGTGAAAGTTACAGCTGTTATTAATACGATTAGAAAACAGTGCTGTAAATATACATCATATACGTTAATTCTTAATAAATGTTACACTGTTGTCACTGAACAATTTTACTTACCTGTGGTGCAACTGGAGAGGTCATACAGTACAGCGTTAAAGAGATAATGGGATCAAGTCAAGAGGAAATTGGATCCAGATACAATTTTCAGTGCCCAGACACTAGATTGTTAAACTTTTAATTGGACAACTCGAAACACAAACATGACGACCCCATAGCCCAGTTGGTAGTGTCCTTACCTGCAGGGCGAGGGGTCCCAGGTTCGATTTCTGGCCCGGGCAGACATTTATGTGACAGATAAATCTTTGTTCTTGGTTCACGCATGTTTGTAATGTCATATGTCCGATCCACCGGCAATACAGGAAGCCCTAGTGAGTGTGTCAACGTTTATTTTATTATTGTTAAACACAAACAAACGAGGTCCTTATTGGTTGGGAATTTCCCAAAAAAGGTATCAGATTAAAAGTATTAATGTCAGTAAGTATTTTTTATTTTACTGTGTATTTTGTGCCACAAACAAAAGTGCCACAAAAGATTTAATGGAACCAGTTTATTGTCGGTGAGTGTGACGCGAGGCGAAAGAAGGCGACCACGGGAGGTGTTTGTGCATCATAATCACACATATAATTGCACCAATTAAATATTTTTATTCCCATTCTGCCTCAGTTAATATCGAGGTGTGCCTTTGTTGGCTCGTTTCCGATTCTTTTGTTTGCTAAAGGTGTACTTATATATAAAAACTACAGTAGTTTACGACATGAATAGACTGTGAAAGTTTTGCGATATCAATTTTTCTCAGTACATTTAAATTACTTTATCAGATATGTCTTGAGCGTATATTTTTGTATGGAGATTTGTTAACTTGTTCCTGCTTTTTCAAATCTTGTGACGATTTATGAATTTGTTCATTTGTGAATCGGCATGGAGCATGAAGTTTTCCAAAAGGAAAGTATAAACATGGTAATAAAATATTTTCTCTTTTGTCTTTCCCAAATCCTAAGTGACCTTTCATGAGGTCGAACGTTACTCCAACCTAAGTTATACAAGTTATGCATTAGTTTTATATTTCGACATAGATTACCTATTTACATATTTTTCAGGTTAGTTAAGTATATCCCATATTTTATTTCAGTACAATATAATTTATTCCGATTTTAGTTTTGCTGCATAGACCCACTAGAATCTTATATATATATATCTAAATTAAAACTTCACGGCATTTATAAAAAGAGAAACTAAAACGAGAATGAAGAACAATATCTATACAGGAGTGTTGTTTTTTTTAATAAAATAAGGTAATGCTTGATTACAATCCCACCTTATGGGATATTATATTATGTTTGCGATGAAGTCTAAGATGAAAGACCCTAATGATATTGTATCTACAAGTTTTCTGATTGAGAATATTGTAAGATAAGAGTATTCAATATCAGAAAACAGTAAACGCACTAAATACCTACGCTTATTATAATTTTAGTAAATCTAGATTATAAAACAAATTTTACCATGTTGGGCATGTAAGACTAAATTTTAAATTCTTTTATTTTTAGTTATTAAGTAATTGTTCAAGTATCTATGAAAGTTTATTGTATATAAGTACATAGCAAAATTTTGCTACATGTTTTATTTAACAACGAATAAGTATCGGCTTATCAAACACACCGTTGATATGCTACTACCATTTACAGGATAACCACAACATTTCAATCAATAACACGATAACTATTATATCAAATGCGTAATAAAATACTTATTTATCGTAGTTGGATAAAGTCATCAAAAGCAAGGAATGATAATAATAATAATTAATTCTTGGACAAATTGTTCCTTTTTAATCAATTTTCAATTTTTATGAATTGCGACCATGTATTGTTGATATCTTCTGTTTGATTAATATCGCTTTTTTTATAAGCAGTGGTGAATTACTGTAATTAATCAAGGAGATTGCAATCGTCGATAAGACGTGGTCGATATTTTATAAGTGACAGGCTCGGGAACGATTACGTAGCGCCGCGAGTGGAATATTGACCAGGCCGTAACAAGCTTATAAAGTAGGTTGCACTGAACCATGTATATTATGAGATTATCTCGAAGACCAATGACCTATTAATATATATCATTATTTTATTTATTATTCAAGTTATAGAACCAACAAATTACTTAGTTACATTTTTTATTAGAACGCTTTCGATGTTTAATATAAGATATAACTTTAAAATCGAAATTATATGTTATGTGATATTATTAACAATATAGTTTTGGGTTAAATCAGCTTACAAAAAAAATAACAATTTAACTAAAGCGTTAAATCTGTATCAAATTTTGAGCATCAACTTATTGGATTTTTGCTAAAAGAGTTAAGGGTTTACCTCGCCGAAATGATTATTGTTGACGGTATGGGGCGCGGGGTACGAGCCCCCGGGCTGCTGGTAGTAAGCGCAGTTCATGTCAACAGCCCATCCGTTCGCAGTCACTGGTCACGACACTCGCGGCCCAAATTTTCGGAAGAAAATTCTCGGAGCAATTATCCCGTAACGAATCGATGCGACGGACGAATCTCGCGTACTAATTGCAGGGTAGCGGCGGCAGCGCGCGGTCGGTCTCGCTCGCTTGCCGTCCCGCTCTGCCGCTCGCTTGTTTGTTTACGCGGGGCGGCGGCGGCGACGGCGACGCGCAGGGCGGCCGCTGGGCGGGCACGGGAACCTATCGCACGCAATTCTAATATAAACCGATAAACATTGGTTCACAATTAGGACTAATCAATGCGGTTTTGCCAAAGTCACACTAGACGTAAGTCTCCAAAATATGTTATTACTATATCAAAAAGGTACACAAAGTTTTAATTTGGTGTTACGATCCCTATTGTTGTTTTCGACTGCTCTTTGAACTATAAAAAGTACTAAATTACAATTGATATATAATTCTAATTTATATCTATCTATCTATATATCTCTATTACGTCACTGATTTTTCAATAGTCAGTAAAATATTGATTTAAACGTGTCATTGTATACATTTCTTCGTACAGTGTTCCTCAAAATATGTAGAAGATAATATCTTTTTTACTTAAAATAAACCTTTGTTGATGAAAGAGTTCAATTAAATTTCACTACATCCTTTGGATTTTAATTTTGTTTTAAGACAACATCACAAAAGCACGCTCGCGCTGCACAATATTCACATAACAAGCATTGTAAAAGCTACCGCACCTCAATAGTGACCTACTGAGAACATCTGAAAGGGCTGGCAGAAACTGGAAACGGGAGTAACGAACGGGTGTAATAAGTACACACTGGTATGAGGCACGGCGGGACCGTCGCGGGCGCAACGAAAATTACAATAATTACGTGCGCACGCGCCGCGCCCATCGCCACCTAAAATCACTATCATTTGCACATGTTATTCTATTCCCTACAAAACACCCGCCTATCGTTGACGACATCTACTTAAGTATTGTTGTTTTTATAATACTGCAATAACGGTTCCTTTATGGTAAGTTAATCCATAGATTTGTTATTCGTTGTCTCTGTGCGCATGCTATTTAAATGTCTAGTATATTATATAGTGATTAGCGATAGCGTATTTTGTCATTATTATTATAGTTAGCTTATAAATTCATAAAATTGTGTTAAACATAATTTATAACACTTTATTTTTACATATACGTTGTTAGGGACTTGAATGATCTGCGATTACCATTAGGTTGTCTGCTTGTTTTTCGATTATTCATATAAAAAAAAAAAAAAAAATTTATACACCGTACTTATTCTGTACTCAACGTGGCGTTTATATTTTCGTATAGATACAGACTAAAACAAGTATGTAATTTTATTGGTTTTCATTATTAGAAGGCATCTGTTATCGACTTCAAATAATCATCAATGCCAGCTATAGTCACGGTTTCTGCTTAGAGATGTTTAGGTTATTTTTTTGTGTTAATAGCCTACAAATGATCTGACAGCCACCTGATGGTATCTGGCAATGTGTCTGAAGGCATCATTGAGACGTTATCTGCCCAGATTGATGCAGGACATCTGCTTGTTACTGGCTCTCCGCCACTGCTAATGAAACACTTAAAAACGTTTCACGGTTAATTATAAAACGAAATTGGTTCCTAGCCGAGTTGGTGAAAAACCTTACCACCTTTCTCCAGTAATGTCGGGATTAAACTGGGTGCTATACAGCCCAAAACCACAGTCGGTATGACCCGTTCCACAAAGCATTGTCCGTTGTTCTGGAGGGTTCGCTACAAGCAAGGGAATTTAGTTTAAGCTTAAAGAAGGATGCAGCTCCTTACAACCCTTTGTCTTGGTTGTTTGATCTTTTGATTTATATGTTCATGGTACGAGTGAAATCCAAGTGCAAGTACACATTTGGGTAATTTCCAATGGTTAATATTAATAAAAACATACTTTTAGCGGAGCAGATGTTTCACCGTTACCGTATCATATAACTAGATATGACGAGATATCTACAATAGGTTAAGTGCATCCTGTCATATGAGCGGTATCCACCCCCGCACGGATTGTTGGTAAAAAATGGACCAATTTTTATAATAGTCGTTGGGGTCACGATTCTAATGTACTTTATTACAAACCGGAAACATTTATTACCTTTTGTGGCGAAAAAATACTTGCCTACTTTCATTAAATCTCCATCCAAGTGGTGAGACTGTAACAGCTGGCGACGAATCAGAATATTTTTGAATTCACCCTGCGTTGATTTACTCACGTTTCAAAATTTTCGGGTCTCTGCTAACGCAGATATCGAATAAAATAAAATTATACACACCTGTGTAGACTTCCAGTTTCAAATCCAATAATATTTTAGTTTAATCAGTAACATATCTAATTGGAGAGTCTTAAAATAAGGTTGATACTCGAATCATATTCAATAATAATCATATTCGCTCTTAACTGTTAATATAATAATATTTTCTCGAGGAGTTTTCGGTTTTTCTCCCATAACCAATCTCAGTAAGGATTTAAAATAATGATATAATTTACTTAAAAAAAAGATGTATAAAGTTTATATAAAAAAATATGTTTGTTATGTACATGAATTCCTTATTCTTTAGAATACCTGTTTTGTGTATACATGAATTATTGATTAATTAATTGGTTGATGACTAATAGACATTGAAATACGCAACACGACTCCTTACATTTGTGTCACATGAGTAAACATAAAAAAATATTTAGTACAATTTTATTTACATTGCATTTGTTACTTGTATTGTATTGATTATTTGTCCGTTAACAAGAGCGAACAGGCGCAGGCATTGTTGTTGTATTGTTATTTTGACTGCGCTGGGCGGGCGGTAGGGCGGGTGGCGGGGCGGTACCTTTGCGCACGCGGTGCGCTCACATCGTCATTATGCTATTCCATATCGCACAACGCTATATTAATTAATAGCAGCTATTACTAGTACATTACACTAATTTTACGTAACCACTTATTATTTTAACAGTTTCATCCTGATATTTTAATATCAGAAATAATAGTTAAAGCATTTTCCGTCGCTGAAGAAGAACTTATGCCAGACATATCGAGTCATACGCATCACCAGTGGGGAATATTTTTTAAATTTAAAAATAATGTTGTAACTGTTATAGCCACTAATTAGCTATAATCTAGATTTGTGCAGATTTCGGTAATTTTTCAGATCTTATATATATCACAGATGTTTTTTAAATCTTGTTATCAATCAAGCTGTAATATTTATAGACCTATTTTAATTCAATCGACACTCAGTATAAATTTCGAAAGTATTCAGTTAAATCAAATATTTATCCATTTCAACGCAAATAACACAGATACAGCTTTAGGCATAAAATGTCATAGAACTGATGGTAGTGAATGGCATTTAAAGTATATTTTCGAGGTCTGATATACATCACACAATGCCGTAGTTATATTTTGTGATTCGTTCAAAGCATTAGATTGTGTTAACTACGACATACCGTTTCTCACAATTAAGTATCTACGCGTGTCAAGAATACTTAACTGTGATTCATTGCGTCTTAATTAAACGGATGTTGACATTGTTAGCATAAATGATGCCAAAACATTGGCAGAGTAATGGGCACCACTGGACTGAATTCTAGGTCCTATTCTTTTTTTAATTTACATTACATTAACAGTCATGTCTTTGTAATCTTTGCTGATTACACTTTCATAATATTTAAGATGAACAGAAATATTTAAAACAGAAAAGTTAAACATATCGGTGTATTTGCTATTGGTATCTCATATCAAACATATTCGTAAGCAAAGAAATTATACACACAGCTATTGAACAAGAAATAGGGAAAATTTATCTTTATATAAATCTTTGACTGATTTGATTTATAAGTGGCATGCGAAAGCATCGCTTGAAGATAAAGGATATAAACGAATAACATTATTGAAATAAATGCCAGGGAATAACAGATAGAGATAAGCTTTAACAGTATTAAAATTTCAGTTTGGCAATGCTGTAACACTATTTCCTTACATCTGCACTTAAGCAATACAATGTAACGAGTGTTTCCAATCCACGTGGCGGCTTGCACAATGCGCTGGCACGGCTTGCGAAGGGTTGCACACTGCACGGTATCCGGTTGCAATCTTACACCTACTTCCGTCTAACAGTATATCTGGATCTGGGTTCGCATTTAAAGCAATCCATTGAAATCTTTACTAATGGAACGTGCTGGATATATTATGTTAACCTAAGTGTTATTATCGCAATTGACAGTATTTCTATTTTTTATATTATTTATTTTGCATATATCTAATAATATTACGTTCCAATTTATACTCGCTTTTTAATATAATTTTGTTGTTGTTCTTTTTGAAGTTGGTTTAATTTTATTTGAAAAGCTTCTTATTTATGTTTTATTTCAATAGCCAACAAACAAGGCGTCGAGTGAACGATGGGCAACGGTCACTGCGGCCCTTTCACGTCTATAATACCAAAAGCATCACCAACGTGTTGCCGGTCGAGATAAGAACTAGCAACCCGTTTATTACTATTTTATATAAATTGTGTTTTCTACTCCCAAAACTCATACCATCCACGAAGAGTTCGTCTGAACAGACTTTCTGAATCCGTGGGAACTTTTGTCGTGAAGAATTTAAACACTAGACATAATTCAATATTCCATATTCGATTTTATCCGGTCAGGTATAATCGGTGCAATATGGAAACATTGTTCAAATTTCAATCACAACACGTGCGATTCTCCTTTTTGATACGGACGCATTGTCGCCGTAGTCCGCTTAGCCCCATTCATAGCTCTTTCAATGCACGTACATTCAATGACGGGACATTTGACGACCGCTTCCTATGCAAAATTTCGCTTAATCCCGGAATAAAGGAGTGCATTTGAATGTTTCCGCTGCACGGAATGAAAGCAAATGTTGAACACAAAGAAACGATGGAGAGATGTTCATTTGAGCATTTGATATGGAGACGTCAGTCCTCGACACTATTTACAAATATAATAGGATTAGTAGCGAACACTAAATAAACACATGTTTAACGTTTTGAGACGAAAGCATTGAATATTTTAAATGAGAATTTGGATTCTTTGCCAGTATTATCGTTAGCAGAATTTTTATAATTAAGTTACGCGATTACATAACAGTATAACACTTATTGTTCGCAACGTGTTATAGACAATAATTAGGAAGAATCAATATTTTAATTACTCTGCAGTGATAACCTAGTGGTTTTATTAGCGGTCTTCCACACAGAGGGCTCGGGTTCGAATCCCGCATGAACACCTCACTATTCCAGAGTTAAAAATACTTTCATATTCCATTTTAAATCTCATGCAGTTTATGCAAATGCAATGTAAGAATCAACTTATAAACGTTTCGCTGACTGGCGGAGGCGCGTTGGCGCTCATGATAGCGTCGGTCGGTGTGCACCCAACAACAAAATAAACCAGCGAAGCCGTGTAATAATGGTGTTTCCACCCTATAACAATAACTACGTAATAGTCGAGAGAGCTTTTACGAGCTTTTGTGAGCTTTTCGAAGCTTCTACTCTGCGTTTTTTGTGTTGAATGCTGTTCGTCGCGCTGTACATCAGTTTACGACTGAAATATTTTATTGAATACTTAC
>DWPT01006479.1:0-11424 GCA_018251895.1 Agathymus mariae mariae
CAGGTAAGTAGGGGGTCTACCCAACACGGAAAAACATGGCAAGGGGTCTACGACACAAAAAAGTTTGGGGAACTCTGCACTAGAATTACAGTTTACAATTTTTTTTGTACTTGTCGTTTCTGTGATCTTGTGCGTCTGTCGTATGGATAACCGCGAAGATTACGACGCCCCTAGACGCCTTATCTGCAAAACTTTTCCCATAAACAACGCTCGGCAGCAGTATACCACTGCTCGTAAAAAATGTGTTTACCCTCGACTTTTTCGAATTGATTTAGCTAGCTCTTTTTTGCCCGACTTATATTTTTATTAATTTATTATTAACGGTCAGATCCCCTAAGATTATTTATGTTAACATAATTTTCAGTCATCGTACATTGAGCTTATCTTGTTGTTAATCGAGCACTGTCAATTATATATAAATTGTCTGTCATTTCACCTATAACGGATAATCATAATTTATAAGCATATTCCTATGCGACGGGAAATGAATACAAAAAATTCTACAAGTTACTTACGCAATACCTATATAACATTCACAAATTTCGTGCTTCACACGACTATCGAGCACATTGGAAATGAATCTATGGGATTAGAAAAAATATTGTCGCTGAACGAGGAGAAAGTGTCGTTGTGAAAAAAAAAATGTTTTTTTACATAGAATAAGTTGTTAATACTTGACAACAATCCCGCCTGATGGAAAGTGGTGATGAAGTCTAAGATGTTGAACGCATTAACTGTTCGATGGAGAAACGGCGATGGGGTAATTATTTTACAAAATTCCTGCGCACACTTTCCAAAATGTAACCTATAGAAGACCAAGAGATTTGTCGATCTCTGCGCCCTGACCCCTGCGCCTGTGCTTAAGACTTTGCAGATTAGTTCCGACCAGATCTGGATTACCAATGAGCCTCTTTGCACGCCTTTCCATCGAGTCCAATGCTGATAGATGACATTTGGCGGCACCAGTCCAAATGTGACAACAGTACTCCACACACGGTCGAACTTAAGCTTTGTACAGGGTTAAAAGCTGATACGCTGTGAAGTTCTGCCTCACCTTCTCCAGGACCCCCAGTTTCCTTGCAGCTGCTTCAGCCTTAGACTCGATGAACCGACCAAAGTTGAGATTCGAAGAAACTTCAACTCCCAAAAATTGATCGCATCGCCCCATTCGGACACTACCCAAAGTGAGAGAGCTCTCCACTACTGTACTGTCATCTGCATATCCATAGATACCAGGTTTGAGCAGTTCATTAATATGCAGCAGGAAAAGAGTAGCGGAGAAAACAGATCCCCGAGGTACTCCAGAGTTGGTAGCCATCGAATGTGATGAACACACATCGACGACAACTCAAAGAGATCGTTCGCTCAAAAAGTCCTTTATTCAACTGATAAGGCCGGAGGAAATACCATACGCTAAAAGCTTGGTTAACAGACTAGCATGCCAGACCCTGTCGAAGGCCTTCGAGATATCGAGGGAGACGGAGCGCCTCCAACCAAAACCCTAACAGTAGAAAATATAGGGTCTTCAAAGTGACGGAGACGCTGACAGCAGATATCTTTACGGGCGTACACACAAACTCTGGCACGGGACGAAAGTTGTGCTCTAATGTGTACCCCGGATAGTCAAGGTACGCCACGCTTAACGAACATCCAATCTGCGTCTCGGTAAGGAAGAGCAAGTGCCGCCTCGCAGTCTCTAGGTGGTGGTGGACTGATGACAAATTAGAGTACAAGCCAGTGTGCCAAGAGTGTTCGTGAAGTGCACTTCAAATGAGGAGAAATTCAGCCGTTGTTGGTCCAACTATTTTTCCTCTTAATTTTCATTTTCCTTTTTATTTTGTTAGGAGTGAATAGAATGGGGAATGGTAGTTAAATGAGGCTTGCATAGGTGTCCCCATGGCAGAGTCAGAGACACCGTGCCATTGTGGGCTTAGCCTGGAGACGCCTGGTTGACGGGGCAGCCTTTTGTGGTTGGCTGTCCCACTACTTGGGCCCTCCACTGACTACGGCCGGCCAGCGGTGCATTTGGCTTCGGATCCCGATACCCTACAGAGCCAAGCTCCCGACACAACATACAACCAACTCATCACAAGCAGTCCCGCTAACGCATTCAATTGTTTAGAGGCATTCCCCATTCGACTTCATCAAACATGGCTTTGTCTGATGGGTGGTAACCAGAGCCGGAAGCCGATATTATGGCCTACCACCGGAGTTGCTGCTCGTTTTGCACTACCCGGGGGACACGTGTAGGGAATTTAGTGATCAAGTAACCTCCTACGGATGCGAGTAGTTTCCTTTCTGACTTTTTGACTTTTTTCAAAAAGGTTAAGCTACAGGGCAAACCCTTAACCCAATCATCTTTGTTTTAGATTCAAATTGTAGCTGACTAAATTGTCCAGAAGAGTTTTGATCAAATTTTTTCAAAATATAGAGCGGCAAAATCAAAAATTCGAAAAAAAAAAATTTCTTTTCACTATTTTGGCCATACCTATTTTATTTTTTGACTTGCTCGAATAATTAATATTGCACCTTACATCTCTCGTGAATACGCGTCTTTTGAGCCTTTTTTGACTATCATATCTTCACAACTCTCCGAGATATAAGGAGATTGCACTTTTTCGAGAAATCGGGGCCTATACTGGAGCGAACGAAAAGACATTTCCAATGTCAAAAGACATCTAATACTACTGGAAGGCAATATTATTATTTCATAGCAATATTTAATATATTTATTAGCATGGAACGTTTGTGCGAATGGTCAATATTTAGTTTGGTGGGGCAACTCCGACGCATTTATCATGTGTGTTTTCCTGTATACCGGAGTAATTATTTAGTGTTCTGCAGAGACGATATTATTATCACCTATAATAACACTATAACAAACCCTATAAAAAAAGAAAAGGTCAACGCATGGTAACGAAACCTAACTTTATCTTAGGTGAAAATCATAGAAACAAATCAAGGAATTAAGGATAGATATCCTTGAAATCCAAAGAGGGCATTTTTGTTGAACTTGACTTTACGTTTACACCAAAACACAACAATAGTCCTTAATGTTGCTGGCAATTTATAAAGCAATGGACATGTAATGTAACTAACTGCTGATATTTATATGCGTTTGTTTATTCCGTACATGTGATTTGAGTTTTATAATTATACTAACCACTAAGCCTCACTTCGCTTCGGAAAACATGATGTTACGCTTGTAGTGAGTAACGTTTAAAATATTTTTTTTTTAATTTAAAAACAATTTTTCATATTTGCCCCATAGGTAGCTCCGATATATTTTCCTTTTGAACCAGCATCAAGTAAACAATTATGCGGCATGAAATGGTTAGTAATATTTTTAAGTTTATAGCGTCCAGACAAACAGATAGATTGGTTATATGCAATACAGTTATGATCCCAGGGTTATCTTCATCCTAGTTACATATAACGAAATATTAAATCGAGTGGATCAGTAACATAATTTAGTTACGAGTTATCAGTTCGTTCAGTAATATGAACTACAATGTTAACAATAGTTATTTTTTACGATACGTTACGATACCCTGTATTAATGACGTAGCTCGACTCGTAGCAGCCTTGCCCGCTGGGGGATTTCCACAACTGGGACTGCCCGAAACAGACATGTCTGTGATTGACGAATATTTATTACAGAGTTTATGTATAATGACGACTAGATCTTTTGAACTTAGATGTTAAACTGTAATATTTTACTATTTATATGTATACTGTAGCATAATTTAGTAGTGAATAAAAATGCTCCTATTAGAGTCCTATGAGTTATTTAGACAAGCAAAATCCAAACTTTTTTAACAACAGAAATAGTTCAAAGGTAATTATACATTATTTATACGGAACCACTTTGTCGTATGTGCAAAATTTAAATGGCGTTCCAATTCAAATTTATCACTCAAATAATATTACCTGGTGTGACAACATTACATTATAACATATAGCAACATTATAACATTCATATAAGAACTCTATTTTTGAGATCATGTGTAATTTTATATTATGGATAAACAAAGCTTACAAGCTCTGCGCGCCTCGTAAATCAAGAGTGTTTATCCTTAGATTTCAGGATTGATCTATTCTTCTTGAAATTAATATGGTCTTGCAATATACTTGTTCTACATTATATTTGCCACATATCTAATCTACGACCACAAAATTGTATAGGAATCCAAGTCGTACAAGCAATCTCTCTTGCCTGTATTACACTATGTACCGAAGGGAAAACTTCATCTCAGCTTTTAATTTTATATGTATTAATCTTTAATACAGTTTAATATTCATTTACTAAACCAGAAAAATTATAATTTTAATGTTATGTAAAGAGTATAAAATGTTGACAAATAATATTATTAATCTATGCCTCTGAAACCTTTTACCGTTATGATGGCGTCTTGTTTATAGTTTTTTCAAGTAATGATAGACTAACGAACTGATGGGATACGTGATGGTGAGTGGTCACTACCATCAAAGGTAAATCAACCTGCTTCTTAACTTTTATTTTTATATATTTGGAATATAATATACAAAACTCCGAAAAAATTCCATGCATTTAGAATCAGGTTTACAATAGCTCCGTGAATTCTGAGACAATTTTATCATGAATGAATGAATTTTATTTGAAGTGATATGCGACTCTAGTGTTTATGTAATGAATTTTATGTTATCATAATAATAAACAAAGTATTCTTTTTTTAATTTTATTAAAAACCTAACATTTTTAACAGCTTCCGCAGCGGATCTAAACTAACCCTACCAGGGCCTCCATGGAGTAAACCCATTGTAAATATTTTCTAATTTTAAGAAAAAAAATGTATAATCTACCACTTCAAAAGCTCGCTTATTAAAAATTACAATTCAAATAAGAGTCTACTTCACATTTGGTAAAGATAATCTAATGTATTTCTTATTTTTCTAAGGTTAAAGGTCAAGTTATTATCTCTTACAAATAGATTCATTTATGCACAACACTGTTTAGTAAACATTGATTTCGTACCAAATATATCTACTATTAAGATATTTTTAATAATTCAAATTAATTTGTATATAATAGAATAGGTATATAGGTATATATATATTAGAATAGGTATATAGGTATATTAGGTAGTTTATAGGCAACTTAAAATATAGACACAAACAATTTACGTTAAATGTTCATATTTTTAAAATAACAACAGAATTAATTGAAAAAAAAATAAACACTTACATAGTGCGTTTTATTTCTATGTTAGTTATTTTTGGCTCCGCTGATCGCATAGACTCATATATCACTTCAAAGCATACTCCCAGACATGTCTTATCTTATTGTATACGCGGTATGCTTATACTGCTTTTAAACTTTTTTAAACAACTGCATTGAATTACACAAAAATAACACTATATTAATTTAATACTCAAAGATCCAACACGACATGCAAACTAAACTAAAAACTATTTAGTTCTTTATTCAACTCAACGTTTTTTCACACTTCCAGACAACACTACGGCAGCAGTAAATACGACCGAGTTACCAAAACTCTACACGACTGCGTAGTTACTATTCGCGCGCTTTTTACTATGGTAAAATCTACCCCACTCACAACCTTACTCGCGCCAAATTGACGCGTTACTGGCAGCACTAAATAGACCGGCATAAATTCATTCAACTCCAAGCTAAAGTATCTATCCCACTCTGAAGTATGTAGTATCGCCTATATCTGTCTTCCTTTCGCGCTTCCGCCTGATGAACCCTATTGAGCTCGTTAGTCATTAATTAATTCACCATAAGAAAATAACGTTTAATTTAAAAGGCACACAGATGTGAATGTCTGTTTTGAAAGTATTTGAAATTAGCAAATTCATGAATTTTTGATTATGCCAAAGGTCTTTCGACAACTGTTAAAAATATTTAACAGTAGTTAGAATTAATTTATACCTCGATGACGATTACTTACAAATTGGGACTAAAGACATCTTTTAAACGTAGTCGTTCAGAAATTAATCTGCCGAAAACAGTAAAGCGAGATATTAAATCGAACATATTATAAAACATACATATCAGATAGTACTCGTACAAGCAAATAGTAGATTAGGTACGTTCCAAGAAACTTAACGACTCTGAAAGTGTAAGTTTTCCAGTGCAGTGAAAAATAACTAGATTTTAGACGTTAGAACTCGACTAAATACTACCAAAATACACTTAAAATTATTTTCGAATGAAATTATTCTTTACGTGATTAATGCAGTATATTCATTACATTTTTGCATTAAGATATATCTGTTTAATCACATGTTGAAAATTATAAATGTGACCTTTGAGTCTGTTTTTTTTTTGTATGCAAGAGTATTTGTAATGTATAGTGTAAAATGAAAAACAATAGGTTCATATTAGATTTGAAATAGTATACTCCTAAGTGGATTTAAAAATATTATTGGTATTATAAATAGAAAATTAAAAACTGTCGAAAGATACCGCCAGTCGCCTCCAGGATACAGATATAGATACATAATTATTAAAAAAAAACAACAATGGATACCTTATATACTTTTTTTATGTAGGCTTCAAATACATTAAAAATCCAGAAAGAAACTTCAATATTCTCACCTCACACAATAGATATCGCAAATTGAGCGGAAAGGAAAGACGTGGAGATTGTAAAGTCCCAGCACTCTGTTAAGCTCTATGTGAGCTTCCACGACGCTACAGCCATTGTACTTCAGTGTTCATTGAAATTTATAGCTTTTATTTTGTGTAAACGCGTTTTCTCCACGTCGACATATTCGTAACATATCTGTTCAAATGCATGAGACATGCACATGCAGCACGGCCGCATATTTACCTGAAACATTTCGATAATATTAAATTATATGATTAACGGAGGGTTACATTTAAGGTCGTGTATGCCTTACAATCAATCAGACATGAGCGATTGACCATCATTTTTATGATTTGAATATCCATGAATGAAAGATGTCGATTTTCGCCAATTATTAACCAAGATAAGATCGGAAGGTGAAAAATTATTAATTGTTTTTTTTATTTTACACCCAAAATATAAATGTAAATATAAATGACACAAAAACTTGAAACCATTATTAAGACCAATTTATTTAAAACATCTGAAATGTGCTTCAAATTAAAATAATTTAATAAAAAATAATAATTTTTATCTAAATCTAAGTACAGGTCTTGCTACCCTTGGCAAGCGCAGGAATGGAAGGTAACTGCGAAAGGCTCTTAACGATTGAGTGAAATTTATAAGTATGAGGCCGCGGCTCCACGTACGCTCTGGCTCCGTGTTTTCTCATTATTAGATACAGATTTATCTCAAGACAAAGTATCGTAAAATAAATACTGATTTATAATTTTTCTCATTTATTACAATCTTTCTCCTGTCACTAGTATTATACATACGTAGTTTATACACGAATATTCCATATGTTTATATCGCGTCTATCTATAATCTGATCTATAGTCATAAACATAATCATTTATATTCATTTCTATGGAACGAAGTACCAATTTTTGACATTGAGTACCAAATAGATAGGAAATTGTCGAATTCTCGGCCTAGGCAATCTAACGTTTTATATTTCTAAAATTTATCTTTCCAAGTTATCTTATATGTTAATAGCCGATAAACAGGTAGACGGGCCGACTCGTGGTAACTGATCACAGCAGATATAACATAGGAAATACCAAACGCATCACCAACACGTTGTGCACCAAGAAGCATTCGCGTTATACTAACTCTCGGACAACCTGCGGGTGGCTTCAGGACCACCTTTCACAACACCATCGAACCATTGTCTCGATAAAATAGACATATTTTCTTAATATTTATTTTGTTAACTTTCGGACAAATCATACTAAAGTTAAGGAAAAAAAAGTAGGAATTAATTGAAATCACATGTGTCCACCGTGCTCTTGTTAGCGGCGGTCAGCTACCTGCGAGGAGTCAAGTGGCTCGTGGGACGCCAAGATATGAGCTCACACAAGTAACCACGAGATACAACACTTGAGACTCGCTCAAGTGGCGCCTGTCACCCTCAACTCGAACTCGCTACGACTAGAATCACAGACCAAATTATTTAATGCAACTTCATCTATTGATAAATTGCGTTATCAACGAACCGTTTTATTAAAGAAAATTAAAATTAATAGAATCAAGAGGAATCAATAAAAATATCACAGACAGTTGAGAAAAACCAATGTATAACGCTATCTTTTATGTATCTTGTAGTTCATCGGCGTTTTTGATTCACTAAAGGGATCTGTGCCAATGCATAGGAAATAGTTCCATGAATAAATTTACATCCCCCCAGGATACGGGCGTGTCACCGATGTCTTTGTCTTCTTCATATATGACGTAATGGAAATTTTCTAGACTTAAGTGTGATAAGTAAGTAAAGAGAGCGGATTTAATTTACAATCGATGTTTTAAATGTTCATCATTATAGAATGATGAACAGTTATATTCTGCAATAATCCTGTAAATGCTCCATTGCTCAGCTTGGAGCTCCTCTCAAAGTGAGTGGTAGTACGACCATAGTGCGCCACGCTGGCCAAGTGCCAATATTATTAATATTACAAATAATATTTAACTTATTCTCTAATTACTAAATAGGTAAATTCTATATTAATCAAAACTAAGATCAATACAATAAATATAAGGACTGATATAAATATTAACAAGTTCTGAAACATAACGTATTTTTAGGTAATAGATGTAATTGATTGCTTCATCAATTAGCTATCTTTGAACATCCTCCAATTATGCAAGTGTTATAATATCAATAGTCAACAAGCAAGCAAATTGGCTATCTCATAATAAATATTTACCTGCGTAGGACGACTAACGCGTTGACGACCAGAGATTGACGGAGAAAACGGGGAACATATTTATTAAAATCGAAAAATGTTACGTGAATAAGGAAAATACATCCAGTTACGTTATTTCTACACGCTTATATAGAAAATTGCACGTTCCCAAAGCGGACGTACGCATATAACATAAAAAGTCCTGGGAATTTGCGTGCCTTGAATTTATTACCGGATTAAGGGCGTATTTAAGTGAAATATTCTTTTACAAACTGCCACCGGAGCTTTAAATTCATCATTCATTATTATATTTATATCGTGACCTAAATATTGTCAAACCTTAAGGTATTGTTAACATTGCAACTTTATAGCTTTTGGAAATAATGTAACATTGCTACACAATATATATATATATACATATATATATATATATATAGCTTTAGTAATTATTATCTTGATTATTAAAATAGATCTGATTACTTTTAAAATGCTTTTATCGTATATTAAATGCATTTATCTAAATAATTCTCGAAAGCGTTTTGGAATAAAGATTAAATAATTATTAAATACAGTTAATTTCGGATATATCGACATTGAAGGGACCGCGTAATTCCGTCGTTATATCCGGTAGTCGTAACAGACATAGGTAAAGATATACAGACACACACAGTTTGTCAGTTTAGTTACATTCATTCGTCGCTATAGAAATATTGTCGCTATAGACAAGGTCGTAATAAATGAAATCCACTGTATAATCATTAATACGTACATACAACTTGTATTGTAAGTTACGAAAAACGATTGACACAAGTTGGACCAAAAATAAATTAGTTAAAATTAATAAAATAACTGATTGTCCGAACCCGGTTAGTTTGAAAAACGGTTGAAAAATGGTCTAAAGATGATACACGTGCGACATTTACCACGAGGTATATGAGGTATACCATGGTATAGCTTCATTTCATGAACGTTCATTGAATGAATTCATTTCCACGTTTATATGTTAACTAAAGTGTATGTAGATAATATATAAATGTGGAGTAGAAATAAGTGGAGTACAAAAGTGTATGGTCAACGAAACTGCTAATTTAAATGAATATCCCAATTATAGTTACAACTCGAGTTGTTTAACAAAAGAAGTACCCTTGAAATTGTCTATATTTTGTTTACTTTATAATTTTTATTATCTGTATGTAGCTGGCAACATTGACATCTTTGGCGAAAACTGTCTCGATGCATACATTATTTTGGAGAACCCAAAATCCTATAAATATAAGAATCTATTTCAAACATCAAAATCTGAGCGGAACTGCGGACCTGTTCGCATATAAGAATGCTGCATTGCAAATTTGTAATGGCAATTGTACAATTATTTCTTTTTTACTTTCCTCTCATTTCCTGGCCGACAACGCATCAGTAATACCTCTGGTCTTGCTGATGTCCATGAGCGACGATGACCACTTACCATCAGGTGGCTCGTCTGCTCGCTTGTCGGCAATTACCATAAAAAAGTACCCCTCAAAAATAAGAAAAAGGACAGAATACAATGTAGACTACAGGATATACTTACAAGTTTTACAAGTACGTAAAACTAATAAAAATAGTGAGTTTCATGCAACTACATAACAAATCGTGTATAATTTATCGTTCAAGGTGTTTCGGCGCAGAGAATTATATCTTTGTATACAATTTTCTGTCGCAAGTGAAATTATTTTTATGCAAAAATATACTGCTAATAACAGAGGCACGACAGTGACGGATGACGGCCTCACAGCCGTCCGAAATGGGCCGATGCGGACGCCGGCGTTCCGCTCAACTTCCCCTATCACTCCATTATAATTACATACGTTTGTGTACAATTATGTTGCTCTTTTGGCCTAATTAGCTTCCTTCCCTACATTACATTATGTAATAGAATTATGTATTTATGTTATAAAAAAAAACAGTTGACAGCTTAACTTAAAAAAAAAAATAGGTGTGTCAAAAAATTGAAAATCAAAAATCACTCTCTGCCGTAACTTTCATCTATGTGTTATTAAATTAGCTAAAGAGCAAGCAAGTAACTTTCAGTTGGTGTTCAGCACTAGTCGTTTGCACGTAGGCACCCGTGTCGACCGCGATACGGGCAATTTTAACGCAATGTCCACATATATATCTAAACCAAATACAGTACAGCTAAGTTCATAATGAACGGCTCATTATTGGAATAAGTAATGATACGAGTTACATTTTTTTCATAATTATTCATTCCATTTTTTTTTATGGTAATAGCCGACAAACGAACAGACGAGCCATCTGACGGTGAATGGTCACCATCGCCCATGGACATCAGCAAGACCAAAGGTATCACTGATGCGTTGTCGACCTGAAAATGAGAAGAAGATAAGAAAGAAAGTACTGGCCCTCAAGCCCCCAGCCGGAATACGACGAGTCGTGTAGCGGCTAACTCAAGCAAGACGGTTGGTTGCTGGCCAGGCAGACTTCACGGAAAGATAATAATTTCAATAATAATATTAACGACTTAATAACATTACTTATAATATAATCTTTACGCTAAGCCCTACCACCAAGTAGGCCGGCTTCTGTCGCCTCTTACGACACCCTGT
>DWPT01006480.1:0-11423 GCA_018251895.1 Agathymus mariae mariae
AAAATATATTTTAAGTAAATAATTAAGAAATAGAAGATAAAAACAAGTAGGTATGCACACATTTTGGCATACAACATTAATTAATATTACAGCTGTACATTATATTTGGTACTGTTTCATATATTTTTTTTAATATGTGAATAATAACTTTACAAAAAATATTTTTTATTTATTTTCCTTTTTTATTTTCAGGTAACAAAGTGCCCAAAGTGATAATTGGGACAAGTGAATTATTTGAATAAATAATGTTAATTGTTGCAATTTTACATAATTTAACAAAATGCAAAGTTGATGTGAAGTAAAATTCAATATATAATAATACCAAGTGCAGTGCTTTGTGTAGTTCGACAAGATGATGACCTTATACAGAACCATCAAAGGAACCAGCACTTCGAAGAGGAAACGTCGAGAGAGGAGGTATGTATGGCTTTTTATGTACACCTTTATTTTAAATCGAGAGGGCAATTTTCAAATATATATGACCATTCATGACAGCAAGAAACGTCTAGCTAGCCCTTATCTCTCTGAACTCTAAGAAACATGTGAGTCAATTTCATGAACAAACTTACGCTATCAAAATTTATTACACTGGTTTCCAATAACATTTTTCGTAACGCCTTAATTAATAGGTTATATATAAAATCCACACTGGGGCCTTGAGTGTGTATAGATTTTAGAAAAAATTAAAACTCACGTCAGGCAGGAAGTCCCTAACCAGTTCAAAACCAAATGTTCTTTAGGTATCATTGGTACATTTTATACGTCTTTTTTTGCTATAGCTGGGTGAAAGAAAGTCAATCGTACATTTTTTTAAAATAATTAACATTGATCACACTGTTACTACCTACTTATAACCTGAGTAGAACTGGCTGCAGAGTCAGCTATTAGCTATAGTTATTTTCATGTGTCATTGTCATTATATTGTAGTATAACTTTTATCAACGAGTTTTGGCTTCAAAACATTTATTTTCATAGGCATATGACATTATGACACATGACATATACTATATTAGTGTAACAAATGTTACACTAATGTTGTAACATGAGAAATGTTATAACAAGTATTTTGCTCGACATAATTATCAAATATTTTTATAAAAAAATCTTTAAATTTAGACTATTATCACGAAAGGTAATCATTATTCAGATTATATTTTATTTAAATAATATTGTTAACTGGCTCATTTGATAACTAAACTAGTTCATTTTATTAACAATCTTCTGTTTATATATTTTTTTATAGTTTCAAATAATGTGCGCAAGCGTCTTGCACCGCCGCGCCGTGACGTCTGTGCGGCGAAATATGGTAACTATGTCGGTATGGCTCGATAAGCGTTGCGTTACTGGTAACTATGTATTGCTCATATTTTAGTTCGGTGTTTTTGACATAGATGGCGTTGTACTAATATTTAATGATGTATTTTTCATATAAAGTTTGTAGCAACTCATAGAAGACTTAAATAAGACAGTGATAGTCGAGGTGTTTGAATGTTGGTCACCCGCATTGGAGACATGGGTTCGTATACTGCACATATTTTTTTAAATTTTTCTTACGAATAAATTATCAGATGTGTCGTTAAAGGAAACCTAGTACATATCTGAGATTACTCTATACTTTTACAAAAAATTGGTGAACCCTGTCAGTTTGCAGTTGTCCAACATGACAGACATAGTGGGCCACACTACTATTCTCTTATTGACAGAGTAGATCCGGGTCTAGCAGCAATGTTATTGTAATGGTGATGTGTCAAAAATATTTGCAACAATCCACCGCATGACATTCTTTTAATAAACGTCGCTATGGATGGCCCCTGAGACTTTTGAATACAGTAATGGATTCTCTCTGTCCAGTCCAATCAATACAGTTGGTCTTTTTTCTACGAACCTACTTCAAATAGGAAATCCGATCTTTTTGGTATCTTCTTGACTCTTGACGATGGGGGAGCCACATTTCTTACCACTTATATGAGAGGGTGTTTGAGATTTGAGAGCTCGTTATATGGTACTCATTATACAAAGGGCTATCAAGCGGGCTCTGCAGTCTCTCGATATCAAGAATTCAAGCAGGCAGGATGGTATTTCTGCACTGGAATTAAAAACGTGCACTCATGAGCTGGTCTCCTAATTGGGTCACCTCAATTTGTTTGAGTTCAATCTCTTAATGACACAAGTTTGTGCGTTTGCCGCTAAATGATACAGTTTCGTTAAGGCGCACAAGTTCCGAAGAATCACACTCACCATTACATTGTTAGATAGATATGGGCGTAGATATCTCGAGTGCCGAGCAGTATTGGTGTCGTTTGAAATATAACGCTAAGTTATCTTCACTATGACAATGTGACATTACAAACACACAAGACCTTAGAACAAATATTTATCTGTCACATAAATGTCGACTGGACTCAAACACGGGACCCCTCACTGGGCATGCAATGTCACTACCAACTGGGTTAGGGGGTCGTCGTGCATCCACATCGTGTTCAACTCGCCCGAAAACTTACGATAGGCATATGTCTTATAATTACAATAATCACATATAATTTTCCTTAATTCAAAAATTCCACCTGAAAATACCAATACGAATAAGGGATATTAAACCAATCGCAGCACCGATTCGTACCATGACATAACAATCAGCCTATTAAATTTCCAACCAAAACAAATTAATGGCTGTCGGTACGTAACTGTTAAAAATAGAGTATCTTCTTCCTACCTTTACTTATATGTTATTTTACCAGTAATGAAAATTGGAGTGTTCGTCTGTAATTTCTAAATAAAGGTCAATTGTGGAAAGTTTGATATGATACCTAAATATATTGAAATGTTTTAGGGTTCTCTTTGTTGTATTACTTTTTCTTATTTTGATCGTTATTGTCCGTAAATCACATTGAATGAAATTATCAAGGTTCGCTGTGGGTTGTTAACTTAGGATATATGCAATGTTTCATCTCAATTTCTCCAGGGTTTATGAAATTGCAGTTCTTAACGTTTTTCGAAGCGCCTCCAGTAAATTCAAAACTAACGTTGGATGTAAACTTAATTGGAATAAAGAATGTTGTGTTGTGAAATATTTAAATACTGTCAGTCTCTGATGAAGAACATATAATGTTGACAAGATCTCAGATTACTGACAGGTATCAAATCGTTTACAATTAGGTATATATGGATCTAAAAAAAATGCGTTTTTTACTTTTCATTTACTTTAAATTAGTAACAGCGTGTAAATTACCTTGATCCAAAGTTTCACCTTGATCACCATCATCATCGTTCATTTTATCTCGTCCTCAATTACCTTGCCGTTAATATGCGTGTCCTCACAAAATAACAAGGGTTAAAGTCAAATAATCTTTCACGCTTCGTATGTGAAAAACATGATGAACTAAGATTTTGGGTATCTGTCTATGGTACACGGAAAGAAACCGAGTGGTGCCGCATCAACGATCTAGCAAAATATAATAGCTACCCTATATCATAGCAATATGTTTTTGATGGCACAAAAACCACGTCAAAAGGTTGATGTACCTGTTGATAGATCGAGATAACTGACCGTTGAAATCGTCTTCTTAATTAGAAAACACATAGATCTAATAACTCAATTATGTTTTGCTCGGAACCCATTAGTCCTGTTCATCGGATAGGGGATTAATTAATGACATGGCGGAGTTGTTATCCAACAGGAATAGGATTACGAATAAGATTGACGTGTGTTTTTGTTAGAGATTCATGTGATATGAACGTGTTTAACGGTCATGTCTAATGCTTGATTAGAGATCGCTTCAGCCAGACAATGGACATTAGGAAACCAAATAAAAAAGGTATGTCGATTTCAGCTGTGCTAAAAGAGATCGATTATAAATGTTTCTAAAACTTACAGTACAATTTAAATCGTCAACACTATATTGGCTATGTTTAATATTTGTTATGTAGAAGTGTCAGTGGCTTCATCCATCCTTGAGCACAATCCATCCTCCCCATCTCGTAGTTGGAGTAGCTGCTGAAGAGACGATGGCGTTAGGCATCTGCTTTTATTCGCCGCTCAGCTGTTTCCACCCAGCTTTATTCCAATAATACTCTTGCATGGTAACAGACTTGTACCTGTATGGCCAGCACTCTTCAAAAAATCAACCCCTAAGTATTTTTTTGCTTAACGGAACGTTCGAGTTCAAAACCTGCATACACTCCGTTTTTATTATTTGCGTATTAGATGCAAATTAATTATTACTTGCTTCGGTGAAAGAAAACGGGAAACCTGCTTACCTTTTCAGGTAATGTACTCAACGGTCTCATACCATCCGCCAATCCGTAACCTCGACCAGCGTGGCGGACTATTGTTTTAACGTATCTAATGGTTTCTTTACTTATTCTGTAATGTAAAGCCACTTTATTCCAGTTTGATTTACCTTTTTATGGCTTCTTTCTTCTATTTTTCTTCAAAGCAAATGAAATCGGTACACACACTTTGGTGTCCAATAATGGGTGTATTCTGTTTCAGCTTAACATCATGGTTGTGTAAGACTTTTATATAAACAATTTTATTAAAAGTTATCGATACGAGAGCATTGCAAAGAAAGCCATGTTGTCAATACAATTTTCTGGGCACAGGTAATAAAATCGCCGTAAAATCTACCTAGGATTCAAGAGGAGAGTGAATATACTTTTATAAGTTAGTGCGATTTCATCTTAGACTTCATCATCACTTTCCATCAGATAGGATTATTGCCAAGCAATAACTTATCTTATATAAAGAAAAAGTAAAATTAACTGCTGCAATTTTTAAACGGTACCTTTTTTTGTAATCCTGGCAAATTCATTCTACAATGCAATAAAAGCTTTGTATGCAATTTTATTTGTCACTGGTAACCCGTCTTCGCCTTGATGCTGAAAACCTACGCCTTACGGTTATAAATTAAGCAAGCATTAGTAATAGTTGTTTGATCAAACATTTAATAAATTTCATATTTGCCCCAATTTATTGTTTTATTGGTCGATTTTTTCCTCATTTCATGAATAAGAGACATTCATTGATTGGGATAGGTGCACAACACAAGTCGAAACTTTGTTTAGTATTTGTTTAATATAATTTCCGTGTTACTTTTTTATGTTAACAGCCGACGAATGAGCAAACGAGCCACCTGATGGTAAGTGGTCACCGTCGCCCATGGACATCAGCAAGACGAAAGGTATCACTGATGCGTTGTCGGCCATGAAATGAGAAGAAGGTAAGAAAGAATGTCCGTGGTAACATTGTTTTTCCGGAATGAAAAGTAATATATGTTATAAAATTGTATTTAGTATATGTTACAAAATTGTCAAGTATTATATAAATCTCTTCAGTGGCTCCTACCTGATACACACACAAAGCTATCCAGACCGACAAATAAATTTTCAAAAAAATATTTAATGTACAGAGTAGGTGGCATTAGAGTTTTATTTTTATCATAGATAAAATAATTTTTTCAAGTTCTATGTGAAAGTTAATACGTCATCTGATGATAGCTTGTTAGACATCCACAGCACTAACGACAAGACTAAAGCGTCGCGTTTCAGGACTACAGACTAATTAACGTTTGAAAAATAGTTTGCCTTTTTAAAAATCTGTAACAGTCACCTACCTCACTTTTCCGTATAGCTTTGTCTCGCTCCGCTCGAGACATATTCCTTACTTTGCATTAACAAAGTAAATAAAGTATCTTGACCTATAAAAACTTTGCTACATTTATATCACCAGACTTTATTGTGGTTCCATTGTTCATTTACATATTTTATTCGTACCAACATGACTTCATCCGCTTTAATTTTACATTTTATAGAAAGCAAACATCAGTAGCTTTTATTGTTGGCGATAAGTTTTTACAGATATGTTATCGGCGTAGTTGAGATGAGTTTACGGTTTATTTTTACTATTGTTCAGTTTTTAAATCGTATAGTAAGCGATATTGTTATTTGTAAAGACTTTTATGGTCAGATAGCCGTCTTATAGTTTTAAAAATGAACTGACGTGTGATATCTTGTTTGTAATTTTTTTGTACTTAAGAATGTCAATATAAGTAAACATTTTATTGACAATTTTTATTACTTGAAGTGAACAAATAAACAATTTTGTATTTATAGCAGTTTTGAAATTAGAATATTGAAGTCCTTCTCGTAGTGGACGAAGAAACAATGTTGAAATTCGAATAGTGATATTTCTTTTTAGGTACGTTTGAACTATAAGAATTTGATTTTAAAATACCTACTCTATTTGCTAGGCTTCACTACCTGGGGCATTCGAAATCCAATTTCAAAATTCAAATAATTCCATGTACTAACATTAAGACTAAAATACTTGATCATTTGAGATTATAATATTCATAATTACAAGTGACTATAGATGACACAACTTTTTTTATCCCATTGGATACTAATCTCTTAAGGCTTTGTTTAATTGAAGTAAGTTTAGCAACTTATGTATGTTAATTATTCTTTTCAATAAATTACCAATACGAGCCATTGAAACGCATGTTCGAACTTTTCTCAGGTTGGACTACATTTAAAGTCAATTAAAATGCGTAGTCTTTCATATATGAAATGTATTTTTGACATACCGGTAAGCGAGTACTTTAAATATATTCGCAGAATTAGAATTGCTATGTCTTACTGACCAACAATATTATGATATTAAGAAATAGTTTAGCGATAACTTGCGTAGTTTAAGTAGTTACATGTTTTTATAAATAATATTTAGGTACTCGCATACTTTGTACCTTTTGGTTAACTTGTTTTATAATTTACTGTCCTAGTTATTCATTTATTTTGTAATGTCTTTAATTATTTTATTATGGTTAATATTTTGTTACTGTTCTCAAGTACTTGCCAATTAATATTTAAATATTACATATACCTTAATACTGCACATTTTTACAAGGCATTATATATCTTGGTTTCTATAAGTTAATTGTCATTTGTCATTTTTGATTTTGAATGAATTATTTGAATTCATTTAAATTTACTTGAGTTAAATTAAAATACACTTCACGAAATTAAATGGTTTTATGATTTATTATTATTTAGTGCTCAATCGCAATTTATGACATATTTTTATTTTAGAAACTATGAGTATAGATCCACCGGCAGAATATGCAAGAATGTAAAATTATTGTAACATAATATTGTGTATATAGTACGCATATTAAAAAAAAATCATTCGAATTTTAAATGTCAATAGCTCACAAATAGGCAGACGTGGTAACCGATGGTAAGAGCTTACCACCGCCTATGGAATTCCGTCAAAAACGATCACCTCCTGGCCAGTGTAATAAAATCACAAAATAGTTTGAAGGAAATAATCTTACACCTAAACCCGACTCCCACTTGCCAGTTTTTTAACTCCAATTAATGCATCTCAGAACATCGCTACCAAGTGCCATGAGCTATTGTAAAAGGTTCTTGCCACAGATATTTTTATATGCAATCAACGTATTTGAAACACGCTCGAGAACTAAAAGAGCTCATCAATTTAACAAGACCTAGGTTTTAGTTCGCCCTATAAATTTATCTCTAGAACAAATTTTTAATTGGCGCCGCCTTATCTCTATTGATAAGCTGACAATGCTCTTATAGATAACAGAAGGTTAAGTGAGAATTTATGTTTTAATAAGACTGTATGTTCGCTTTTTAATGTCTTTTAGAATTCCCCGGTGTCCCCTGAGCGCGGTATCGCCATTTCGTGTGAGAATCTGGGTATGTGCCATGTTTGTTTTCAGATAAGTGGGATATTTAGATTTATACTTTTTGCTTCAACGATTTATTTATAGTTTTTAAAGTCGATGTTTTATAGAACTTGTTGTTATCGTTTTGCGATTTTGAAAGGAAATTGGAGAAACTTTTTAAGTTTTTAGAAGGACGATTAATTGGATGGATGGAAAATATATGAAGAATTATTACTAATTTATTATTATAACATAAAACTGTCTCGCATCTGACTCGGATCTCCTCTCAGTATCAAAGAAAACAAGACTATTGTCCACCACGCTCGCCACGCGCTGGTCGCTAGATTTCATAAATTTTGAAAACATTATTTGCTAAAGTGAAATTCAGAGTATGCAGGTTCTGTTATATCGTAAAACAGAAAAAAAGTTCAGATGAGCCTAGTGAGAGTGTAAATTATCACGGATATTGCGACAAATACAAAGTTTAATTAAAACTTTGTTAGTTAAAAGTCTATTAATTCAAAGCTTGGTAAGTTTTTTTGAAATCTGATTGACTATGGGCAATTAACTTATTAGAAGTCCATTGTACGATACAAGTTTCACTCTATAATTTAAATGGCTCCAATGGTTTTTGAATGCGTGTGTGTGTGTGTGTGTGTTTTTGTGGCGCGTACGTGTGAAGAGTTTAGTGGTCAATTCAAATCTCGGTAATAATTACATCGCCTTAATGCCTCCAATATGATTAAATGACTGCCAATCTGATAGCTTAACATGCCATCCAAAACATTGGAGCTCTCTAATTTTTCATCGCCACTCATATACTATAATCGCAGTTGCTTAACTAAGACTTTCTCTCAACGAAAACCATTGTAATGAGCGCTTTTAGTAATATTTATTAGAGTTACAAAAAGTATTTTACGTAATAAGATCTAATGAACTTCTATGTCGAGTTTCATTAGTCATTTGAATGTGATTGAGGTAGAAAAATTCAAATTTAAATTTATATATATAATAAAATTGTAATTGATTGCTTGCTGTATATTAAGGATCTACGAGGAAAACTGTTATTACTGGCCTTTATTAACGCACTAGTACCTAAAACAATAGTTATTAGAATTTTTGTCTGTTTGGTGCGTTTGTTCGCGCTAATTTCAGAAACGGCTTATCCGTTTTCATTACCGTTAATTTCATTTCAATCCGTCCATAAATAAAAAAGTTATGAATTAATATGCGTATTTCTCATTCCCAGAACGAGAAAAACGTACTCCGAAAACAATGCAGACGCAATTTCTAACCTTAAGATCGTTTTTCTGAAGCGTAGCGAGGGCATTTTGCTAGATATATGACCACAATGTAAGAAATTAGCGAGTACGTATGTTATGTATGTATATTAGCCTTTAATTACGTATTTTTTTATTCGAAACGAAAGGAGTTAAATGAAAATAATATGTATTTCAAATCGAATATTTTACTTTTAATGATATATCTAACAAATGTGCACGATCCGTTTTTAAATCACAGCTCGTTAAGTGTACATTTTTGTTTTACGTTACGGCTCTGGATCACACATTATGGTTATTAAACTGCGCTATATCAATAAACGCTGTGTTCAAATACGTTCTCAGAATGTATTATTGTTCTTTATAACATAAATCCACGATAAAACGACAGTTACCAACTGCACAGTATGAACACCACGTCATTTTTATCGAGAATTTCGTGAAGATTACTAATGGAATTAAAAATAGTGTTAATAGATCAACAATAGTCATTGAACTTTGTGTGTTGAGCGACTAATAGGACTGCTTGAACATTAGTGGTTGGTGATTATACTAGAAATCCATTCAATTTACGGTCAAACATAATCAACACGTTTTGGTATGATTAGCGTTTTACCTGCATAATTATTCTAGGATAGGCCCCGTAACAAAGCCTCAATGAATTGACCAAAATGCAAACTGAGGTGAATAAAAGTCTTTTATAAGTTATTTTAAAACAACTTAGTCTATCTACTGTGAAGGTTGGGATTTCTGTTATGATACGTCGATCGGTCATCAGATCAAGTGTCGTAACTGGAGGTGGACCGGTCACACTTTTAAAGAGTTATCTATTGCCTTCCTAGAAAAGCTCTGGAATGTTCCACGAACGACCTATGGCCGTTCAGTGGCAGCGGATTTGAAGATGATCGGGCTAACAGGGTCCGAGCGCGTTGCTAAGACAGAAGAAATAGAGTACTGTAAATACCCTCTGCTCCACCTAGAAGCATGACATTAGAAGCAGGACATAAAGAGAAAACAATCTGTGTATAATATTAGCCAAAGTCGGCATTATTCGCTTCAAACGCTCAAAGCTCTACCGTTTGTGTCAATCTTTTTTTTTGTCTTTATTCTTTATACTTTTATTTATTTTTATTTTATCCTTGATCATGTCCTTGTTTATTAAATTGTATGTCCATCATAGGTATAGTTAGATTAAATATCTACTATTGCTTATTTTTGTTATTTTTGCTTTATGTTTTCGATGTTTAAGTCCTCAAAATAATAGATTACACCTATCACTAGTAGCGCATTAATTGATTTTCAACAAACAAAAACACAAAGATACTTGAATAAATAAATAAGTGATCGACCGTGTTGAGCAACTGTGGGCGGTCGAACCGGGTCGGTAGTCGGATGGGGTCATCCATAATGTTAAAGTTTCTTTTGTACCTTTGTAGTTCTGACGTTTAGTCGTTGACTTTATCCTTGCATGGTGCTAAGGTTCTGTAACTGTCTCGCTGGTTAACAACCATTTACCAGCAACGGTGATTTAAATTTTGATTAAAGTTTATACTCTCACACTCATATACCCTCTACTACCATTGCCTATGTCGAAGTATCATGGACGTATGCGTTATATTGTAATCACGGCTGCCAATTGAACCTGGGTCCCATCGAACGACAGAATAAAATTATAAAAAAAAATGAATCTTAGACATACAAGTTCAAAACATTGAACGTTCTTTATCAAACATTTTTTTGGTGCTAGCATTAAAATAAGCAATAAATTCGTGAAAGAATTCGTGAAATGGAATATTTATCGATGTTCACTCGCCAAATTATACGATGTGACATTAGTTGCGAGTTGCATGTTTGTTATGTAAGGACCGATCGATGCTCCGGTTATATATTGTGGAGTTTGCAATATGGTTGCGAGAATAGACGATACATCGTGTTTAATATTAAGTCATATTGTTTTGTAATAGACTTTTTAATCTTTTTATAGATGCATTGAACACTAACACTCGTCAACTCGTAGATTTTCATTGTGAATAGAAGCATAAGTTATAGTTTTGACATCAGTTCAGGGTTGATCCCGGCCGCATATTAAAAGTTTGAATGTTACGAGAGTACAACTTCGTGAAAAAATCTGCATATGTCAGCATGTTTTTTAATTTTTCCAACCGCAATTGGCCAGCGTGGAAGACTTAATGTCTCTGAGGCGAGACCCACGACCAACAATGGGTTAATTGGGGTAGAGATTTTGGCCTTATTGGGGCGGCCTAGAATACTCCCCCAACCCCATGCTGGCAGAACAGGGTGTCGTAAGAGGCGGCAGAAGCCAGCCTGCTTAGTGGTAGGGCTGTGCGTAAAGATTATATTATCAGTATTATTTTTATGTCGTTAATATTATTATTGGTATTATTATATTTTCGTGAAGCCTGCCTGGCTAGCTACCACCCTCCTGCTTGAGTCA
>DWPT01006481.1:0-11422 GCA_018251895.1 Agathymus mariae mariae
AGGCCGCCCCAATACGGCCCATTACTTCTAAATATCTGGTATAAAGCAAGTCATAAAATTCGATACTTGATAATAAACCAAAGCATGAGTTCCAGTCATACAGCTGTTTCAAGGAAATTTATAAACAAAATATATGTAAATTAATGTGTTCTGAACCTTAGTTGGATGGTGGCGCTCGGTTCGTTGAAGAGTCATTACCGCTAGTACTTTGTTAGCTTAATGAATTGACTGATGGCAGAATGTCTGAACAGTGGTGGGGTTAAGTACAGCCCACGATTAATCACCCTGTCACTACAGGTTTCCAATTGCCACTCGTCACGAATTTCTGCTGGGTACAGCTGTAAGTGGGCGTCTTGTCCTTATAAAATACGTCTGAAATTTTACAATTGTCGATCTTCAATGTTTTATTACCCTAATGATAATAAGTATTTGATATGTTCCGTGGAAGTATTGAAAACGTTTCTTCTTTTGTCTTTGTAGTGCATATATTCCAAACATAGGCTTAGGTCTTTTACAGAAGGAGTTTTCCAAAAATTTATTATCTCCAATATCTTAAAAGTGGGTCGGTAATTAACCTTTGAAAGCATTACGTAGAAATCGCTGGTTAGTAAGTTTTGTTATGATGTTTATTAGTCGAAGCAAGTAACGTGAAAAAGAGTTCTTCTATGCATGAATGATTTTGAAGCTTCCTAAGTATTTATTTTTTGCAGTACATGTTTATAATCTTCATATTTACCAATGCACCGACATAACGAGAGCAAATAGGAAGACACATAAAGAGCCAATAATAAATTCAGATGTACAAAATGTACGGCTGTGGTTTACGTAAAAAACATAAACCTTGTTATGTACTGTGGGACAGCCTCAGAAATGTTTAATATGAAGAGAAATAATCTTGTTCTTGTATCACTTTTATATCGCATAATATTACGACGCGTCTTAGATGTATTCTTTGACAAAAATGAATTTCGCCATGACAGCTCTTTCCGATATACATATATGTATATGTAATAATAATAATATTATATATTCTTATATATGCATGTCGCCGTAAACATCAATACACTATTTTAATAAAGTAAAAATAATAATTAGTGATAATGATTATAAGCATGATTTATACATTTGTAATCAAATAATTTATTAAACACGAAAACAGTCATTTGAAATTCGGTGAACAACTGTTATGCTTTTTCACATAAATTATTATTACAATATCCTATGTTAAATTATATTAGTAGCCGTACAGTACTATGTACTATTGAGAATATAATAGTATCTGCAACACAAATAAAATTATGATGAGCATAATTTATTACTATTCTATTTGATTTGGTGATCCTTTGATAATCCTTTAATCGGCTTTTATTTGATAGAGTGAAGATATGACTACGTAAGTAATTATTCCTGGGCCGTCCAGAGGTTGTAATCCATTGAGATTAGAAAGGGCAATATAGAGATCCCTAAGGTGCTATGGTCTGATTTACGGCACGGATTCAGTAGTGAATATTTTAAGTTTTGATTTATTCCTCGTGCGTTTCTTAAAGTCCTGTAGTAATTTAATGCTGAACAGTTATTTTATATGGGCAATAATTAAAAATACGACTCTTACTCTCTTGGTAGTATACCTACTGAGCTAGTGTGCCGAGGTGAAGTAAAATTTCATCATTGTAAACATTATTACAAATCATATTGCATAAACATATAGTGTAATGAGCTTTCTTCGAGGTCGTTCCAGAGCGCTATGACATGGGGTTCTTCAAGAAAAGCGTAAAATAGCTCTCCGTCGGGGCTGGCGATGCATCGCTGACCTCTCTCGGGTTGCTCATGTCCAAAGGCAACGATGGCCGCTTGACAGCAGGTGGGCCGTCTGCTTTTCGCTATTGCATAAGTTCATAAAAAATAAACTTAAAGGAAAACATATTGCCCCACTGCTGGATTAGGTTTCCTGTCACAATAAAAGCAGCTAAGGTCTACTAGGTTGGCCAAGTGCAGGTTGGCAGAATTCATATACCTTTGAGAATATTATGGAAAACTCTAAGATATGGTTTCCTCGCGTTGTTTTCTTGCACCAAATGGTATTTAATTTGTAACATGCAAATAATTTTACCAATATATATATTAGTCTAGTTTTTTTTAGTATAAGTCTAAGACATATTTTAATTTGATTTTGATAAACTTTGAATATTGTCCATAAATTTTACCAAATATTTTTTTATGACTGTAAAAAATAAATATAAGTATTTCTATGAGAATTTCTTTACTTTTTAGCATCCATGTACAATAATTGTGTTTTGAATAGTTCCCCGGAAAAACGGTTTATTTAGAAATGGACAGACTGTATTAAGTAACTGAGTTATGTTTGTTTCTTTGAGAAGGGTCAGTTAAGGTTATTAACTTATGTACAACCTTTATGACTCCAATTCCGCATGAATTTTTAATCTTAATTTGAATAATACATTTTCAAAAAAAATTATGTGAAAGTAATATACTAAAGTGTTCATTATTATTTTAGTATTAAAAGAATACTGATCGTGTTTACAAAAAAAAAACCATTTAGATCATTCTATCTTTGAGCATAAGTATACTGACCAATATTTATAGATAAAAATGGATTGTATATGTGCTCCACATCCATAGTTTCCGCCAACGTTTCACCGATCACTATGAACCATAATTTGTAGTCTCAACGGTTTTGTTATTTTCAATGATTCGGGAGGGTCAGTTTTGAACTGTGATAAATGTTAAGCCTTCGCGATGGAGTTGGGTATTTCGAGCCCAACAACCAGGTAAAAATTCTTGCTGGAAAGCACTGATTAGTACATTTTTAATAAACTATTGCTGATATACATCGCAACACCATTTAACATGGCCTCTCTATACACTTCCGCTGAAGTCTTTACTTATTCTTCACAAAAATTAAGCTTGCTGACTTGACGATACTACCCTCCAAACCAACAAATTTTTTAATTGCTCATTGTATATACTTTAAATGGCTAGCTATGTTTATTTTATAACCTAACGGAGCCATAATAAACAGACATATCAACAGGATATATAACGATTTCGTTTTTACCAAAATTGGACATGAAATTCTAAAAATAATTTTACTTCTACATCCCTAGTCCTATATTTTCTTACTCAATATAGCGTAACCCTCAAGAGAGAAAAACATACATTTATTTTGTAAGAACAGGCAAGTTACAAAAATGTCTTGTTATGATATTCAGATATTTTTCCTTACCTTGTAAGACACGTCTAAATCGAATAACTGAATGTATATTAACTATAAAGAGTACTCACGGTTTTTGTGTTTTTTACATATATCTCGACTAAAGTCATCGAGACTCAAGCCTTGCGGTGACCATAATATAATTAGGTAAAAAACAAAAAAAAAATGAGTGGCCATTATTGTTAATATACATTTAAATTTAAGTTTGGATGTAACTTTATTTTCTAACTATAGGCATTGTTACACGTTAAGTGTTAATAAATGAGTGTCGCAATAATTTGAGCCGTATGTTGATATGAGTCCTTAATTGCACTAATTATTAATTATATTCCGATATTTACCTAACGTCTGAAGCGCTCATTAGTAGAGGGCTTGAACTAAGTTACGTAAACTGGTTTTACGTAAATCTTATATGAGTGACCTTTGTTACTCGCACTAACTGTCATGTGTGATTGCGCTACGGAGGTTAAGTAAAGCCGTTAGGTATAGTTGATATCGTTAGATGCATGGATCTTTGGGTGGTATACATAAGAACTTTCGACACTCGAACGGAGTATGCCTCAACTTCGGAGTGTGTTTTTACCTAGGTCTTCTTAATATGGGTCAAACAAAAATTGTATGATTCCGTTACATTAATTCATTCATACATTCACAAACGTCAAGTTGGAATATACACGTAACAATATCGGTGGTGGTGTGGTATATAAAGATGTCGGAGAAGAAATATTTCTTATATACTTCCTTCTCTCTCATAGTTCTTTCTCTTATAAATATTACAGGTACAGTTCGCAAACTTACATCCAATGCTATCCACGCAGATTAAGCTTCTTGGTAAATGTACCGATTCCTATCTCAACGTAGCCATTTGATTTCTTCCAGACCAATAATCGAACGATTTTAGTGAAGATCTTATGATATTATGTCTGGCAGTCATACGATAATGCATTCGATTCCAAACGGAATCTATCGTACATTCTCATGCTTAAGTCAGAAATACGGTATGTGAATTTAGCTCGTTTATAACTAGCGCAATATTCTTATTACAACTGCTTGATAAGATTAATCAATTGTCTGTCTAATAATTATAGAATGACTTTAACCTGTAACTAAGTGAGCTACTGACTTATACCTATATACAACTGTTGCACATATGATAGTTGAGTCGACAAAATTTTCATAAACATTGCATTGTATATACCTACTTAAAGATGATCGGTATGCAACTGTCGTAAATTCTCATAATACTATTATTTTTTGTATATGGAGTAAACTCACAAAAATATGTTCATTAAAAATTTACTTATGTACATTACCGTGGGGAAGTTAGGATGGTAAAACCTGTTAGTTTTAAGTAACATTATAGTTTGTTTTATGTGAAAACTAGCAACTGGCCTTATATATATTCATTTCTTCTTTCTTATTGGTTTTTATAATTAGATGTAAGTTTTCTTTGAAATAATCTATGCACATAATAAAATTCTAACTGATCGCTTTCTGTACATGAAGGATATATGAGAAAAATGATTATTATGGGACATTATTAACGCAATAGAATTGAAAAAATTGATGTTAGAATTTTTGTCTGTTTATCTATGCTTTTGTGCGCGCAAATCATACAAACGGCGTAACCGATTACGTTCTGGTTTTCACTTATGAGTTTGCATAGCAATCCGTCCATCAATAAAAAAATGAATTAATTTAAAATAATGTAGGTACTATTTCTAAGCGTAAGGCGTAGTTTTTCCGAAACGAAGCGAGGGCGGTTTGCTAGTAATTTAATAAAATTGCATTAAAATAAACCAAAAACTATATCGGTTGGCTATATTTCCTGTGGAAATTTAATTTTATTATTTTTAGCTATGAGTGGAAACTTGTACCTTTTTTAATTCCTCAGTTAGCATCTTCGGAAATGAGTGAAAGAGGGATAATGGTAATAAAATTAATGTGCAATTTCTTGAAAACCGATCGATTCAATTTTTTTAGCTATATGTAATATTTACCCATAAAGTACTTACAACCACTAAGTTCTAAAAGGGTACATAATTACAAGGCAAAGCTTGAAATTTCTAATAGATTCGGGGAAAATTGAGTGCGACAGGTGGAAAAATAGACAAACACGCAACTGATATACTATAAGTGTTCTGTTTCTACATAGCATATTCGGAAATTTAACATAAGTCGCCACGTTTTAATTAATTACAGAAACCACAACACTGTTGGTCACATATGAAACATTGACATGGACATTTTATGTCCATTTAAACTGTATTGGATATTTGCGATGTCTTATATTTCCGGAAATTAGTAAAATATACTCGTACGTGAAATTGACAAAGACAAAAATACTCCTAATATGTAATTTCGTTTGAAAAATTACACCTTATTTAATTATAATTGTTTCTAACCTTTTGTTTTTCCCTGTGGTCCGCCTCTAGAGATAATGTCACCTCCGTCTTCTCTTCGCCATGTAATTTTGGGTGGAGGGTATCCTCGGGCCTTACAAACCAGCTTCGCTGAGCCACCTTCAGGTACCATCATGTCTCCTGATGTTTCTTCGTATATTATATCAGGAGGGATGACCACTTCTAGAAACGCTGTCTGTAAAATACAAGTAATTAATTTCGTGCTACGAATAGGCGGCGATGACGAGTTCAGACTCTTCCTGTCATATACAAATTAGTGATTAAAAAAATCTAATAGACTAAATTAGTTCAGTAGATAGTATTACAAATTAAAAATGTTACAGACAATAGTAGAAAAGTATATGTCTCAAGATATACTTGTCACTTATTCAATTTCACTCACGGGAAGTTATCAGAAATTTAGAGCATATTATACATTGTCAGTTTCATTTATAATGATTACATGTGAATCAACAGGTTATAAATAAATACCTCGTATAAAATCTAATAAATATTTTATCAAAACCATTAATTGACAGACCATAGGCCATGACGCATGAAGGATGTGCTAATATGATTTGGAGTTTTTTTTTTAATGAAAACAGATTTGTAATAAAAAAAAATTGTATAGAAAACGAGAGTTCAATTTAGTAATTACTACTAAATAATTCAAGATTGTACAGTTCCCAAATCCTTATAACATAAGTAAGACAAAGGATGTTTTTGGTAGACAAAATGTCTTAACCGAGGTTCAAAACACACCTGCATTTTCATCGGGTCAGTGTTTACTTGACACATATACTGGCCCCTGTCTTCCCGCTTCACGCCGCGTATGTTGAGCGTCCACGTATTGTAGTCGTTGTGTGTGACGCTCAGCCTTGCATTGTTTGTGATGACGTGTTCATGTATCGCCAGTATCGCCTTTGTGTCCGCCTTGATCCACGCTACCTGGTCCGTAACACCAGTGATCCGTCATACGAGTTGACTTATTTGATTGGAACGAATATAACAGGCGCATAACACATACATTTTATGTCACATTTATACTTATTTTGTTTGTATCGACAAACTTTAGTCCAACTACTATTATACACAGTAGTCAATAATACAGTATAATATACAGTAGATATAATACGATAGAAAAGTTTTAATCTATTAAAAGATTTTTTTTATTTGACCAAAATAGTAGTACTAATTATAATCTTCTGGGTAGTGGGCCTAGACTAAAATATAATAAATTTGGTAAACTCGTATATAAAACAAGTTTTAGTATTAGTGGCTCTAACCCTTAATTAACATTTGTTAGTTCACTACAAAGATTTTAGAAAATTTTGTAATGTCGTAGTGATAAACGCGATTAGTCTTTCTTGGTTGCTCAGATTACGGCGCAACCGGCAAGTTTGTAAAAAAATATAAGTGATGAAGACTTTTAGAGGGAAGAAGTCTAATTACAAGCGAATACCTCCCAAGAGGCAGTCATGACAACGACCGTCGAGTGCCGGCAACACTATCTCGTTGCGAGTGGCGCAAAATGTTCACGGAATTTTTAATTACATTTTCGTCTGGTCGCCGCTATGAGTCGCTCTGCGGGCACGGTGAAAACGCCCTCGTTTCACTAGCTCACCAAAGGCATCGACATCGCAATAGAAGCTAATTTCCTGCATAGCGCGTAACAAAATACGTATAAAATGTCCTCGGAAATATGGAATTTGAAACGTTTGTTGCTAGAATATGATTCAAATTCAAAATAAGTACGTATATTTGCCACATTCAACCTCTGAAAATTGTAGTTTGAAATATTATGTTTTAAAGTTATTTTTATTTTTATTAATCATCTTAAAATAAATTAGTTGTGCAAAAAACAGTGCTCTAAAGAAGTTTGTCTAGGACAGAGTTAATAGACTACAAGTTTCAATATTTTGCAAGAAGTGGTAGTGCGTCAAACACTAATCTGTGCACATTCAGGTGCCTACAGAAGAAATCACAGCTACGTAAATAGATGTGAAGGGCTAAGGTTCGCCACAAGCAAAAATATTAGTATCATTATTAGAAACAAACTAATGTTTTTGCTTTAAGTTTCCACATTCCAAACAGTGAGCTAATTTTTAAACAATTTATATTAAATTAATTTGATAAAATATACAAATATGATAGATAATATATCGAAATGTTGGAATGCGTTCACGGTGCAATTTCATTCCATATCGAATAGGTCGAATTCTGGACCAGCGATAAGTCTTGTTAGCATTTAAGTTCATGGAAAACGTGATGTTTATCTTCACTAAGTATAGTATAATTATACTAAAATTAAAACGCATAAAAGCTTTATGCGAAGAATCTCACGTGGTGTAAATGTTATAGGAGTAGAAATTGCACCAAACTAAAGCAATGACATTTATTCGAATAGAAATCGTTTTATAGTTACCATTGTCTGAACTCATCCATACCAGCGGTGCATATCGGCGCGGTTATGTGGTTTTATTTATGCATTGTGTGTTTTGTGGAATAAATAAGAAATGTACATAATACATCGGCTCAGTATTACAAAAATGATTATTCATTATACAATATTTGCATATACAAAATTTGTTTATTCATGTTAAACTGTTACACAAAAAATACAACATTAAATGTGTTAATCTTTAATATTTAGGTATAACCGATATTTTCGATGATTTACAATCATAATCCTTATTACTTGCGTTTTGAAGAATATTCTTGCTCAACAGATATATAAAGTTAAGGAGAGTGTCTGCTAGACGAAATGTTAGGTCTGGCTATATATATATAATTATCAACTACGAGGAAAGTTTTTCAAGCTTGTCTCTTGAAATGATTGAATGGGGACTCAGGTCACTGTCCTGGCTTAATTTTAATTTCGTTAAGTGACTGACTCGAAACGTTTTAAAATAAAACTTTTTGTGTCTGAATTTCATACCACTATTCTAAAGCAGGCATATAGTAATGAACTTTATTTGTTTTTATGATTTTCTGTAAAATTTTACACTTAAAAAAAAAATTCAATGACTGATTTGCAACCTGAACGAATACGATGTTTATTTCCTTTTTGAATTTCTCCTTCAAAATACGCAATTATGTATAAAGTAAAACAGATATTTCAGATATCGCTTTATGCATATATTAGCATGCTTACGAAATACTTTTATTCCACTGACAGAGCAGAAATGAAAACTGTGCAGAATAATATTAAAACCCAAGAACCAATGGCTAGCGTTCTTTCATATAAAAGAGGCAGCCCTGTTCTTGCGTTTTTCTCTAAGTGCAGGGTGTAGAAAGTGTTTAATGCAGGACTGCGTAATGTATAGTTCTAACTATGGCTACTTATGTGAACAAACTTACAGGTTATTGTGCGAAAGTTATAGTGTTACTCTATGCTAGATAGAGACAGTTTCTATAAGGTAGTGAGTAAAGAAGTGCACTGAAAGTAGTGTGCAAGAAGTGTAAAAGTGGGTGCAGATATCTATCGACCGAGACCTATAATCAACGTCACAGAAATGCACTCGGTACTGAATTATTATTACACAGCATTAAAATATTATGATCGAACGTCTCATTGTTATTCCGTGCGATCTCGAGGCGAAGTGGTGTTGAAAATCAATTTGATATTTGAATATCTCTCAGGCGTGTGACTTTGTGATTAGACGTACAATTATAGATCTCAGCGCCAAGTGCTGAGTGAGGTGCTCCTCTATTGGGCTAGCTGTATTGTGTAAGTTTGATACACACCCTGGCAGTGGCGGAGTCGCCACTCACCCTGTAACCGCCAAGGTTATTGACCACGCAAGTAAACATGGCGTCCCGGCCCTGCGCTATCGTCACGTTTTCCAACGGATACAGGAAGTCCGGTTCAAGACCTAAAACTGAAAAGAAGAACACTTATTAAGTAAAATATTTATATGCCGAATTTTAGGCAGATAGACTGTTTTTCCACTAAAATGAACATGTTATACATATACTTATCGCTAAATATTGAGATGATCTAGGCATCTTTCAATGAAGAAAATTATAAAAATAAGATACTTCTACCCAATAACAACAATAACATGAACAACAGTTCATGAAACATAATGTTTAACAATGTTTCTTTTTACTACAATTTTAGTCTAGGTGTATGTAAAGAAAAAGCAATTGTCGAAAAAAATATATCAGCAATATAAATTATTGTTCCACTCAGAGACCGATCACGGAACATCGCTATTGGCAAAGAAGGTCATTCACTAACTGGATTAAGTATAGTTAGACAAAAATGCTTGGCGCTTAAAGAAATTTGCCCCGTCGTTTCTAGACGTTAGGCAAAATTGTACGGTAACCAATCCAGCCCCTGGTATTTTATTTTTTCTGTATCAAGCTTTAGGTAATGCGATGTATATTACTTTGTAGTATATTGTTATTTACATTGTATGAACCTGCATACTTGATAACGTTCTAGAATGTTTTCAGTTTAGGTAGAAGTTCATGAATCCAGACTTGGTTAGATTGGCAAGCGACGGCATTAAATCAACATCAGCCTAACCGATCTCAAAAGGACTTGTGAGTGACTGAGACAGTATGATTTATGCAAATATAAATAACATGTTGGTTTTCAGACATTAATAAAAATAATGATTTATTTGATATTTCTGGTATATCAAAACGAACAACTTATTTTAAAAATATAATGTATTACGATATAACACTAAAAGTTTCCGGAATTGGCAACTTACATAAACAATATTTAAAAAGATATTATTACATTTAAAAATGTAACTCTTCAGAATACAAGTTGTTTCATCAGATTGTCAATTGTTCCACAGTGTGGCGTCATTTTAAAAATTGCGTGACCGCAATAAAATGGATTTAACTAGGGAAAATTTCCGTTGCATGATTTTTTACGATTTTAAGTGTAATTTGACAGCTCAGCAGAGCCTCGTTCAGCTTCAGTCTACTTTTGGCGAAGAAGTACCGTGCAATACAACTATTTATAGCTGGTTTACAGAATTCAAACGCGGTCGTGTCAATTTCCATGATAAAATTCGTGAAGGTCGCCCGTGGACCGCTTCACTTAGTGCTTGCCAGATACAACGAAGGGGCTTCAAATTTGGTGTGGACATAGTAACAGGTGATAAAACATGGATTTATGGCTACTACCCAAAACAAAGCAGCAATCGAGCGTATGGATCTTTCAAGATAAACCGAAATCAACCAAAGTGGCGCGCGTGAAAAGTGCCTCGAAGCGGATGATTGCTTCTTTTTTAAATAAAACTGGACACGTGCCGACTGTTGCTTTAGAAAATCGTCGCACCGTGAAAAGTGACTGGTATACGACCATCAGTTTACTGGAAATTGTTGATAAACTCGGTGAAAATAACGGCAAGCGCCGTATTATCTTGCACCACGATATTGTAAGTTCCCACACGGCCAGATAGACAAATGGACTTTTGAAGGCGCAAAACGTACAACTCATGAGTCATCCAGCATACAGTTCTGACCTGGCACCGTGTGACTTTTTTCTGTTCCCAAAAATCAAGAACCTATTACGCAATCAACGGTTTTCATCACCAGAAGAGGCTGTCGAAGAATATGAAAATCATGTATCTGACGTCACCACAGAAGAGTTTTCATAATTTCATAAATGTTTTCATAATTGGTTCAATCGTATGAAAAAGTCTATTGATGCAAAGGGAGGATATTTTGAGAAACAATAAATTAATTTTTGACCATTAATAGTATTTTTTTATTATTGATTCCGGAAACTTTTAGTGCGCCCCACGTATTTAATGCGCAATGC